>CAUYQV010173949.1:0-46235 GCA_963574575.1 Galagoides demidoff | reverse complement strand
ATTGTTAAAAATTGGGACTGTCCCGCCAAAAGAGGACGTCTGGTCACCTTACTCTGGGGGAGGGGGGCTACTTGTTTGTTCTAGACAGTTTGGCTCCTGAGCTAATTGTCCTTGCCTAGAAGCAAGGGAGGGAGCCAGTCTCCTTCTGATACCTTGCCCAGGAGGGGAGTAGGGGTTTACATTAGCTTTTTCATTTCCAAATGAAGTTACATTAACCTCTTCATTCACAAATGGAGTTACATTAACCTTTTCAGCATCCGAAGAAGAAAACCGTATATTCCCTTCCCATTCTCCTGCTGTTCCCTAGCTTGTCCTGCATTCTTTCCAAAAATCGGGACTTTTTTAAAACACCACAGGATGCGGGACAAATTGTTAAAAATCAGGACTGTCCTGCCAAAAGCAGGACGTCTGGTCACCTTAGGATATGCCACAGGTGACAGTCTGCTGCCCAGGATGGGGGTAGGGGAGACGGGAATCAGTTACTGTCCTCCTCCATAGCTGGAAGATGACAGACAAATTCAGACTCTTCTTGACAAAGTGAATTTTGCAACATTTAGGGACCACCCTTGCAAGAACCCATCTGAAGGGCCACCTGGCACTGGCCCTGCTTCTGCCACTGTAGTGGGAAGAGGGTGGACGAGACAGAAACAAGAAAAGGGGCAGAAAGTTTGTCATTACTCTGTGAGCCTTGTCACAAGAGGTTTCCTGCTCTCAGGCCTGGCAAGGGGCTTTTATAGTTTCTTCGGCAGCCCCTGATGGAAGTATTTGATGGCATAGCTTATGACCAGGGCAGTGTGTGTCCCCCAAGCAGGCTCACACCCCTATTTTTAGTAGTCCACTGTGCATAAACTTCCTGTTGGGATCCTGATGCCCAATAAGGTCAGACCCGGTCCGTGGGGAAAGGTCACACTTCTCCAGTCTCATCAGATTGTGGGAGTACGACTGACCAGGTGCAGCAGCTCCAGAACCAGCCAGCACCTCCCTGTCCTCAAGATTTCCTGAGCAGCTGCCGGATGTCAGTCCATTGGGTTCTACTGATGGCAAGGGACACAGCTCTCCATGTGGTCCCTTGAAGCCCTTCTCTTGATAAAGAGGAGGGAGGAGGCAGCTCCACTCCTCTGTCTTTCTCATTTTATTTGTTTAGAAATGGGGTCTTAATGCAGCCCTGGCTGGAGTACATTGGTGCAAGTATAGCTCACTGCAACCTCAAACTCCTGGGCTCCAGTGAGCCTCCTGACTTGGCCTCCTGAGTAGCTGGGTTTGTGGGTTTGTGGGTATGAGCCACTGCACCTGTCTTCACTCATTTCTTCTTGGTTGGTTCTCTCAGCTTAGGTATCTCTAAAGAGATGCTCTTTACAAGTCTCCTCTACTATCCAATAACCTGATCTCTCTGTTGTCTCAAGGGCTCCAGGCTGTGAGCTTCTTGTGCATATTTTCATGCCCCCACTTTGGAATGTTCGCCACGATGTACTTCAGTGCCTCAGCTGAAAGTTTCAATTTAGCATCCTGTAAGAATTTACCAACTGAGTGATAATTACAGGGGTCTTGGCCTGAAGATAATTTGCTAAATTGTGCACTTAGGATTTGGGCACTTTTACTGTCTTCCCACCAGAGTAGTAGCAACTGTTGACAGGCCCCCTGGTGGAGACTGCAGTTCCCTGGCCCTCCGCCCCCGCGTCTGGCTCAGGGATACCAATGATCCGCCGTCAGCCGCGGCGGGAGCTTCATGTCCCAGGCCCTCATCTCTCGACTCCTGGGCAGACTGCACCAGTTTTTCCTACTGCAGTAACAGGTGATCCCCAAATCTCAGTGGCTTAAAACAACAAAGACCTGTTTTGATCGTGTTACATGCCCAGTGTTGAGTGGCTGAAGTCCCCTCGCTGCGTGGTCCTCACACCTTGACCTGGGTTGAGAGAGGAGCTGTTAGCCAGAGTGTCACCAGATGCCTGGCACAGGGAGAAAGCCCTTGCAGACGGTGCATTGGCTCCTAAAGCTTCCACCTGGAAGTGATACGTGTCATTTTCACTCACATTTTATTGTCTAAGGCAAGTCACATAGCTAAGTCCGTGTCACATAGCAAGGGTATGGCTAACTCCAATCCTATTATGACCTGGAAAAAGAACAGGGAATATTTAATGATTAGGACTAAGGATGACCCCAGGGCCCTTCCCTCAGCCCCGTCAGAGATATTCAGAGAACAGCTATCTGGCCAAGCAGGAGTGGGGACAGAGGCCTGAAATGAGCTAGATATTTTGGCTTAGGAAGAAGAAAGGACTGAGGAGAAAGGTGTGCCTGCGAGAAGCGACGTTAGTGGGCCCTGCAGTTAGGCAAGAGGACAGACCTAAGGAAGCGGCTGGGGTGGGGGAGTCGCAGTAGGGAAGTGAAGAAGAAGAGTTGAGTGAGTAGGTGGTTGCTGTCAGCCTCTTGACTTCTCTGGGTTCCCAGCAAAGGTTGTGGGTTTAGTGGGTTCCACCTGGAACCACCAAGCTGGCTTCCGGTGGCTGAGAATTTGCTAAATCTGAGCACAGGGAGGAGATACTTTTTGCTCTGTTCACTGCTCTTCCCTTTCTTACCTTCCCAGACCTGCCCTGGGCCCCTAGTGGGGCTTCTACTTTCCTTTCCCTTAGAAATAGATGCTAATGCCTCATTGAATTGTCTGTATGGGTCCCTCTACTTTAGAAAATATTATAAAATTTTCCAAATACTCAAATGCTGAGAGATGAGGGCAGAGTCCCAGTGTGTACATCATGAAAGACAAAGTTTTCTGCTGTTGCACCGGTATAAGAACAGGGTCAGGCTCGGCGCCTGTGGCTCAAGTGGCTAAGGCGCCAGCCACATACACCTAAGGTGGCGGGTTCAAATCTAGCCCAGGCCCACCAAAACAACAATGACGGCTGCAACCAAAAATAGCCGAGCGTTGTGGCAGGTGCGTGTGGTCCCAGCTACTTGGGAGGCTGAGGTAGGAGACTCGCTTGAACCCAGGAGTTGGAGGTTGCTGTGAGCTGTGATGCCACGGCACTCTACCCAGGGGGACAGCTTGAGGCTCTGTCTCAAATAAAAAAAAAAAAAAGAACAGGATCAGGATACTAAACACTGTAGAAGCTTGGTCTCATGTGAATGGCACAGTAGCCTTGTTATTTGTTCCATTTTAGTGATGAAGGATTGAGACTCAGAGAAGTTAAGTGACATAGCCAAGGACACAAAGCTAACGAAGGCAGAGCTCATGGCACAGCCACCCCTAGAGCTGCTGTAGGGTGCTACAGCCTCAGGGTGCACTGCACTTGGATAAAGGTCACAACGGGGAGGGGGCACATCTGTCTTAACCAGCCCTGGTCCCTGTGTGGCATGGCTCCCCTACCTGCCTTTTCTGCCCTGAGCTGTGGGCTCACTTATCAGGGGCTAGAGGAAGAGGCAACATCCAAGAAATTGGAAAGGTCCTTATCCCCAGGGAGACATCACTATAAAATGGGAATAGTGGGATGTTCGTTCTGCCCTTTACTGTGACGTGCGTTCATTCCCAAGCACCTGCTTTGGAAACCCAGAGATGCACAGGAGACTCCTACTTCTCTAGCTTATTGACTAGTTGATCAGCTAGATCATCTGATTGACTAGTTGGCATTTGAGCTGATCAACTAGCTGATCGACTAGTTGATCAGCTCAAATGCCTCAATTGGAGTCTCGGTTTCCTCACCTATGAAATGGGAAAATGGGAATAAGGAGCCACTAAATTGTACAATTTAAAGTGACTACTGGGTAATTTTATGTTATATGATTTTTACCTCAATTTTAGTAATAGGCAAAGTGACAGCCTCTGTACAGCAAGAATGTTGTGAAGATTAACTGAGCTCATGTGCGTTGATGACTGGGACCTGCTACCTTCTTCCTTGCCTATGGGCAAGAGTAACATTTCAGACAGTGAACAACTCAGAAGTCATAGGCATCAACCAGTGAGAAGTTCTGAGCTGGGTTGGCCAGTGTGTTGAATATTGGTCTTGGTATTGCTGTATTTTCACAAAAAGATGTCTAGACAGCTCTGGTTAGTAGGTACACATTGGTTTAAGGAGGAGGATTTCCCAGGTTGGCTGACCTCTTGACCCTGGCTGGCTGAGGCCCATCTGTGTGCTGCTGGGGCCGTTGGACCCCATTCCTAAGCCTCATGCTTGCCCTTAATATACCCACCAAGGGTATATTGGTGCAGGGCCAGGAATATCCAGAGAGAAACAAAAGACTATTAGACATAATCAGATCCTCATCTTGTGCTTAAAGCCAGTGTCTTTTGCTCCAGTGGGTCCCTGTAATAGATGAAAGAACAGTTTGCTCCTCTCACCTTCCTTAAGGACCGGCCAGGTCCAGAGTTTTCACAGAAGAATTAGTTCCTGTGTATCTGCTGGAAATCTTGAGGTATAAGCAAGAGCTTTGCCTGTTGCTGTTATGAATCTACCCCAAATAAATTAATTTTCTCTGTATTAGTTACAGACGTGTTACAAAGCTTCATCTTTTAAAGTGGCAGCAAATGTATTCCAATATTAATGAAGATGATTCTGGGGTGGGGGTGGGGGAGATGTCTCTGGAAAGGTTTTTGTTCGTCCAGAGCATTAGCTTCTAAACATTAGCTTCCCCTTCTCCTGCCTCTTCCATATGATTAAAAACCAGTTGTGTCCATATTTGTGTGTGGCTAAGGGCTCAGACCCTAAGCTAGAAATTAGATAAGGATTGGAATTGGAATTGGGAGTAGAGCTGGAAAAAAGGCTGCCAGTTCCATTTGGAGAAACCCACACAAAAAACATAAATTGCAGTGAGAAACTCTGACTGTTATGTGAAGTATTAATGCACCACTGCAAAGTATTTTAAATCACATTCCTCAAAAATCATTTTCCCCATTCGGCTTCTCCCAGAGCACTGAGATATTCCTGTTTGTGAACCTTTGGTGTAGTGCTGCCGTGGTGTGTGATCTCTCCTCCAGAGAAGCTCCTGGATCAGGAGATGCTAATGAATGATGTGGCATGTGACTCTCTGAATATGCCATTGTTACACCTACATTACAGATAAGAGACTGAATCATCAAAAAAGTTTAAGTGATCTGCCTGGTGTCAAGTTGGAAGTCACAGGATTCCAACAGCATTTGAAGGATTCGCTGCTCTGCTCTGGCTGATATAAATTCACATTTCCCCAAGTTATCAAACAAAAGTGGGGAGCAAGATACTTCCTAAAGCCGCCGGTCTTTCCTTTCCCTATTGTGCGGGGGAGAAAGGAGAGGCTGGGGTAGAACAGAGGAGGAAAGTGGTAAGGAAGGCTAGCATGGGGACTGCACACTTGCTGTTGGCTAATCATTAATAGGAGGGGGGATGAACAAGTTCCAAATGGACCAATGGCTGGCAATGTTGCTCCAAGGCTAGGGCTGTGGGCCATTCCCTCAAAGTTGCCTCAAAAACCTGTGCTTTTTGGGCTCGGTGCCTGTAGCACAGTGGTTATGGCATCAGCCATGTACACCAAGGGTGGCAGGTTTGAACCCAGCCCTGGCCAGCTAAACAGCAATGGCAACTGCAACAAAAAATAGCTGGGTCTTGTGGCGTCACAGCTACTTGGGAGGCTGAGGCAAGAGAATTGCTTGAGTCCAAGAATTTGAAGTTGCTGTGAGCTGTGATGTTACGGCACTCTACCAAGTGTGACATAGTGAGACTGTCTCAAAAAACAAAACAAAACAAAAAAACCTCAGTTCTTTTTACACAGTGACCCTCAGAGGGGTATGGAGCTAGTGGGGAAGCAGGGTGTGGCTTGCTATCTTCTACCCTTCCTGTCAGCTCCTTTTTAAGGCCAGGAGCCTGGGGCAAGCTTGCTTTTCCCAAAGACTGTTGCAGAGGGACCATTTGCATGCCTTAAAGCCCAGATGAGATAAGGACCAAAGTCTGGGAAACCTGGAGAGGGCCAAGCTTTCACCAGCCAATGTTTGCAGGACTAAGAGCATCTTTGGTCAGGTGTTTCCCTAGGTTCTGGAAAAGCCACCCAGATAAATACCCAAACATTACATGGTGCAGACTTTTGAACATCTGCCCCATGCAAGTTCAGGATGCAAACCACAGACTGCCTCCAGCCTTCTGACATCATCTACGTAGCCCAAACAATGCCTTAAAGCAGGCGTCCTCAAACTATGGCCCGCGGGCCACATGCAGCCCACCTAGGACATTTATCCGGCCCACCAGGTGTTTTTGCCACTGCTACCTGTCCTGCTTAGCAGCCAACTCATCCCGGGGCCGCAGTCCGACCCTCCGACAGTCTGAGGGACAGTGAATTGGCCCCCTGTTTAAAAAGTTTGAGGACCCCTGCTTTAAAGAGAAACAAGTTCACACTTAAAAATTGAAATCTCCTACTTCTTTTTTTAGAAAAGCAACAGAACCTGAAAATCTAGCATCCAACATCTGCATTTGTGGATGCCTCCCAGCTCCCCTGTGGCTGGGGCGTGCCCATGGCACCCAGATTGCCACCATCATGGAAGCTGTCACTTTATTTGCATCACTGTTTCATCACAGAAGAGCTTGTTTTTCTTTGTACCTGGGTCTCTGTCAGACACCGGGGGAAGACAGAAGGCTGAACATGCTAAGTGTCTCTGGCTGGTAGACATTGGTTTGCATTCCCTGATGGGGAGGATAGCGCCTCCTGGAGGCAGATGCTGCTGACTTTCCTTTGGATAATATTCTTTCCTACGAAGGGATTTGGGTCACCTGCGGGATCTAACTCTTGTTTGTTTTTGAAGAAATATTAATAACAAAATAAAAATAGAGTAAATTGAGCATTTACTCTATGCCTGGCAATTTCTGAGCTCTTTTCACAAATTAGATTGTGTAATTCTCACAAGGATGTGCAGCAAATGCAATTGATGACACAGAAGCATAAAGAGCTTGAGTAACTCTCCCAGCTTCTCGCAGTGAGTAGGGGCAGAGTCAGGATTCCAAGGCTAGGATTGCCGTTGGCCGTCCAGCCCCAGGGCCAGTGTGGTGAACTGCTGTGCTGCCTCACTTGTGTGTGGCTTTCCCAGACCAGTTTTCACAGGTTGATCCGTCAGGATGGAGCATGCCACAGCAGCAGCTTCAAATCTCAGTGGCTTAAAACAACAAAGGTTCATTTCTTGCTTATGCCACATGATTACTGAGAGTCAGCTGATGTGTCATTGTGGTACTGGACACACAGAGCTGACCCATCTGGAACATTGCCAGTTGCCATGGCATAGGGACAGAAAGCATGCCATTGTGTAGTGGCTCTTAAAGGTTGCCCCTAGGAAGTGGAACTTACCACTTCTGCTTGTGTTTCATGGGCCACAACAGGTCACCTGGCCAAGCCCAACTCCAAGGGGCCTGGGGTGGGCAGCACTAACCCCCTGCAGAGACAGGAGCTGGTGAGCAATCTGCAGGCCGGAAGGTGAAGCTGTTCTGCAAGGGAGATGGTCAGTCACCTCAGGGAATAAGCAGAACTGTTTAGGGGCCCAGAGGACAAAGTTTGCACCGAGTTAGGAAGGAGGCTCTCCTCTCTGCCTCCATTCTACAGCCTCAGACAGGACTGATGGCTTCAGGAAACTCAGGAGGCCCACCTATCTGGAATTTTGGCAAGAAAAGAGGCCCGCTTCTCTACCCAGGGCCTTGCATAAGCTGTTCCCTTTGCCTAGGTCTCTCTTCTTCACCCCATCTCCACACCTACCAAGAGCCTATTCATCTTTTATATCTCAGCAATAAGCTCGACTGGTTCAGGAAGCCACCCTCCCACTTGTGACTAGATTAGGCCCTCCTGTTATTCTCCCTCATAGCACCTATAGTTTTAATTGTCAGCTTTTCTTAAAGATTATCCTTGCATGTCGATTTGTGTGATAATGTGATTTGTGCTTGTCTTTTCTAAAAGATTGAAAGTTTCACAAAGGTAGCTCCAAGCCTGTCTTGTACCCCCAGCACCTGGCACAGTATCAGGCTATTACTGAGTGTCTCCTTAGTGACAATTGAATGAATGATGGGACACGCAGTGAGGCAACTTTAGCTGATGAACAGACTATGGTACAGGGGTGGTTCTCCTTGTAGGTCTTCAAGAAATAATTTGCGGGAAACTTCAGGGGTCCAGTGGGAATCTTGGAGTGGGATCAAGACAGGAGGGAGACCAGAGGAAGGATGAGCACCGTTGGATTAGGGGTCCCCCAGAATCCCTGATGTTGAGCCAAGGATCAGGAGCAAGTGGCTTATATGAGGGGTAAACTCTCAGGGAACCCTGTCGGGAGACAAGGGAAGGAGGCTGGGACAGAGAAGAAGCCAGCCATTATCAGGTTGCCACTATGGGCCATTGAAGCATATCCGCCCCAGTGAGAACCCTGGGGGTGGTGTAAAAGGCATGGGAGAGAGGGAGCTGGGATGTTTATACACCCACACCTGCTCCAGTTGGTCACTGCTCCAGGGTTTCTCTCAGGGGCCTGCTGAGTGGACTGCAGAGGTGACTTCCACCTCAGACAGAAATGCAGGTGCTGACAGAGCACAGGTGACATCCGCTTTACTAAGGAAGAGTCAATTTATCCCGTTCTCCCTGTGGCATCTCTTACAGTGATGAAAGCTGAAGTCCTTCTCTAAGGTCTGCACATTTATTTTGCATTTTCTGGCTCCTTGGGAATGGTCTGGTAAGTCCTTGCTGTAGACTCAGGCTAGTCTTGTGTAGATTTATGTTTATGGTTTGGCCATTTCATTCACCTTCTCATTTAATAGACCCCTCAAGCATTTATTGAATGTCTTTGTTTGGCAGGCATTGAGTTTAGAGGCTGGAGTACAAAATCAGATAAAACACAATCACTGGGCCAGTGCAGTGGTTCACCCCTGTAATCCTAGCACTCTGGGGGGCTGAGGTGGGTGGATTGCTCCTGAGTTCAGGAGTTCGAGATCAGCCTGAACAAGAGTGAGACCCTGCCTCTACTAAAAACAGAAAAACCGGGTATGTGGTTGATGCCTGTAGACCCACCTACTCAGGAGACTGAGGCAAGAGAATCACTTTTAACCCGAGAACTTGAGGTTGCTGTGAGCTGTCACACCATGGCACTTAGTGCTAACAAAGTGAGACTTCGTCTCAAAACAAAAATATAACAACAAAAACCTCACAATCACTTCTCTTAATACTTTATAAAGCAGTATTTTCCATTATTTAAAGAGGTTCTAAGAGCAAAGCAAGACGTTGCCTTAATAAGTGCGAAAAGCTTTGCAAAAGTTTTTGAATAACCTCTTCTTTTTTTTTTTTTTTTGAGACAGAGCCTCAAGCTGTCGCCCTGGATAGAGTGCTGTGGCATCACAGCTCACAGCAACCTCCAACTCCTGGGCTCAAGCTAGTCTCCTACCTCTGCCTCCCAAGTAGCTGGGACCACAGGCACCTGCCACAATGCCCGGCTATTTTTTGGTTGCAGCTGTCATTGTTGCTTGGCAGGACCAGCTGGATTCGAACCCGCCAGCTCAGGTGTATGTGGCTGGTGCCTTAGCCACTTGAGCCACAGGCGCTGAGCCTGAATAACCTCTTCTTGAATAACTGCAAAGCACATTGACAAGTTGAAGGCCTGCAGAAAAGACATTTATTTAACTATTTTACCCAGGATATTCCAAACGTATTAGACTTCGGAAGCCTTTTTTTACCAAATTGTATTAACATCCTGAGGAACTAGAATTCTGTAGAACATACTTTGACAAAGTTATTGGATTTCCACCTGATCTACAGAAGGGCCGAGTAGAACAAAAAGGCTGAATAAGCCAGAATTCATTCTGCTTGCTGGTCTTCAACCTAGGACATCAGTCTTCTCCTGCCTTTGGAATTGAACTTGAACTAGGACTTACACCACTGGCTCTCCTGGTTCTTAGACCTTTGGATTCAGACAGAAACTATACTGTCAGCTTTCTTGTGCCTTCAGCTTCCAGATAGCAGATCTTGGGACTTCTCAGCCTCAGTTAACACATGAGCCAATTCCACATAATAAATTGGTCTGGTTATCTAGACAGCTCTGACTAATACAGATTTTGGTAGGCTGGTCCACAGGGCCAGATGAATAGCTACAAAGGAGATCTCAAGACCATCACATTAATTACCTGCTGTGGGATACAAATATCATCTCCTTTCTCATAGAGTCAGAGGTCTTGGTTCTTAGAAATATATACATTATACATTCACTAAAAGCATCATTTGTGAATTCCAATGGGAAAAAATCCAAATGGTACAAACACTGGTACAGTAATTACACTTAGTTTTGAAGCTAATTGTATTGCAAAATAGTCTTTAAATTGTTTCTTGACTTTGCCCTTAATCATTATGAATTAAACACTCACAAGAAATCAGCATTTGGCTCTTTAATGAACCAACAGTGAATGACCAAGAAGTACGGAGAGGTTCGTGTTTATTTTGAGATCAAAGGGAGACAAATTAAGCCCAGAGGTACTTGTTTTCTGGAAAAATCACACTCTTATGTGTTAGGGTGATGGAAATTTTCTTAATTTAACAGTTTTTTCCTCCTGACTGTCCTATTTACTTTCACCAGTAATCTGAATCTATAAATAGGGTTTAAATATTGCCCTCCTGGCTGTTTACTATGCGGTCCATTATGTACTTCTAATTAAGAGATTTCCAAAGAGTTTCATTCCACCTTATTCCTGCAGCCAAACAACAGAGGGTGTGGCCTTTTCTCAAAGAATGACTTTCTGTAATTCACATCCAAGAAAAATGCAGAGGCAGGATGAAAGGAAGGAGCAGTGCCTCTCTGATTTGAGGGAAAGCCAGGCTTATACAATGATGAGTACCCTCTCGCCTCGAACTTAAAGAAGCTGTACGTTAGCTACATGATACAGGATGAGACCAAAGCCTGCAGCGCATCTGATCACAGATCTGTTCCATTCAATCTTTGGATGCTTCCTGCTTGCTGTGGTGCTTCACCTACTAAAGAGTTCTGCAAAACCCTTGCTACGGGTGAAATGCTGTCATGTGGACAACACTCCCTCTAGTGGTTAACGGGACCATTGCAAAAATACCTTCACAGGTCATCTTGCCAAATTATTCCGAAACTGGGCTTTTAGACCTAAATTATCTATGCCAGTCGTTTTCAGACTTTGTTTCACCCTAAAATCATCCAGGGAGATTGTAAAAATCTGTTGCTCAGGCTATACCCCATACCAATTAAGTCAGAATCTCTGGGAGAGGGGCCCAGACGTCAGGATTTTAAAACCTCCCCAGGTGATTCCAGTGAGTAGCCAAGTTTGAGAACCAATGATTTTTGCAACCAAAACAATGGATTAAAAGGTAGAAAAATGTTATGAGTTATTGTGCATCACATGTATAATGAAAATATTTCGTGTATAAAGTTTTCCCTCCCTTCCTTCCCTTCTCCTCCTCTTGTTCCTCCTCCTCCGTCTTCTTCTTTAAAATTGGATTTTTTAAAAACTGGGATCGAGGGGCGGCACCTGTGGCTCAAAGGAGTAAGGCGCTGGCCCCATACGCCAGAGGTGGTTGGTTCAAACTCAGCCTCAGCCCTGGCCAAAAAAAAAACTACAAAAAAAAAAAAAAGCTGGGATCAACATGAAGAATATCAGAGGGAGATTACAAACACACACTTGGATTTATACTTCCTGAGTTCAAATTCCAGCTGTACCACACACCTGCTGCATGACCCTTTTTGCTGTTTGGTGCCCTGTCTTCCGTCTATAAACCAGGACTGACAGGAACATCAAACTTGCTGTGCTGCCCTGATGTACCTGTGAATCGCTTAGGATCCTACTGTATAATAAATGTTATGCAAATGTTTGCTATTCAGAGTTCATATGTTATTTAAAAACTTGCTTTTCCAACTTAATATGTTAATGGACATCTCATATAGTCAAAAGACTGGATCTAACTTTTTTCTTTTTTTGAGACAGAGTCTCTCACATTGTCAGCCTCAGTAGAGTACTGTGACATCACAGCTCACAGCAACCTCAAACTCTTGGGCTTAAGTGATTCCCTTGCCTTAGCCTTCCAAATAACTGGGACTACCGGCACTCGCCACAATGTTCAGCTGTTTTTTTGAAATAGGGTCTTGCTCTTGCTCAATCTGGTCTTGAACTTGTGAGCTCAGGCAATCCACCAGCCTTGACTTCCCAAGTGTTGGGATTATAAGCGTGAGCTTCACGCCCAGCAATGATCTAACTAATTTTCACTAGATGCAAAAAATCATCGTGAACATATGTCCTTTGAGGTATAGCATCCACCAGTGAATTTCCTGGGTTCAATGGTATCTATAACATATTTGACATTTAATAAATGCCCCAGCCAGATTTTTTTGTCAAAAGGATAATAAGTATACAACCTCCCACTAGCATTGTACTAAGTAGTCTGTTTCTTCTAAGCTTTCACAAGTACTGAATGTTATCAAATCGTTTGGTTCTTGCCAATATGATTACTGAGAAGTGCTATCATATTGATAATTATAGGGCCTCGTCTGGTGAGTCTAGAGGTCTTTTCAAACCCTTATTTGCCATTTTCATTTTCCTCCTTCATATGGTCCAGTCGTGTCCTAGGTGTCCTCTGAGCACGTTTCTATTGGGGGAAGTGTCTCTTCAGCTGCAACAGCTTTTTGTGTATCACAGATATGACCTCATCAATTAAGAATGTTGTAAATATTTTTCCCAGTGTTCTAACTTTTCATAATCAAACTTGAATTTTCCCCTATGGATTCTAGATTCTCTGTATTGTATAAATATCCCCAATCTTGAGGCTGAAGAAATTTTCTTCTAAATTTATTCTTTTTGTTGTTTCATGTTTTCCATCTTGGGTAAATTCATTTATAATTATTTTATTCATGGTTATTTTTCAGATCAATAACCAATTATGCTAATAGCCTTAATTAAATAAATCATCTCACTGCACTAAAATACCATGTTTATCATGTATTCAATTTGAATATGTACTCAGATTTTTAACTTTCTGGACTTCTGATCTTTATGCTTTATTTATGAGTCCAAACCATTTAGCTTTAAATTGTTATTGCTTTGTAAAAAATTTTAATATCTGATAAGGGAATCCTACTTCACTACTTATTCTCACAATTAAAGATTTTTGTTGTCAGTTTTAAAACATTTAGAAATTCTTCAATATAAATGTTAAATACTTTCTGTGTCACCTCAGGAAAACACCACTGATATTCTGATTGGAATTAATTGAAAGTACATATTTATTTGGAGATCATTGACATTTATGATGATTAATTCTTCCCATTCAAGGACATGCCGTGCCTTACAGTTAGTTGAAATATTGTTTTTGTGCTCTGTAACAAAATGTTATAACTTTCTTCATAGACATTTCATAACTTTTGGCTAACTTTAATAGTTAATTTTTATAATGAAGTAAGATAGTGCCTATGGAACACTTAACCCAAACATCCAGAATGTACTATTACAAATGTTCATTTTATTATTGTTGCTATTTTTATTATTAGTTTTGCTTATTCTCATTGAATAAAATCATAAAAAAGACAAAGCTTTAAAAACTCCTCACTGATGAATTCCTATGAACCCTCAATACTGTAAAAATGTCAATTCTCCCCCAAATTGCTCTGTAAGATCAATGAAATCCCCCCAAATTCCAGAAAAATTGTGTGTATATGTGTGTTTGTGAATTCACAAGTTGATTTTAAAATTCGCACAAAGAAAAGAGCCAAAAAGAAGTCATTTAATCTTAAAGGAAAAGAACAAAATAAAAGGAATTATGCTACGGGATAGCAAGGATATTATTATGAAGAGCAAGAGTTAAGCCAATGTGGTATCAGAGCAAGATCAGACAAATGACCAACAGTACAGAATAGAGTCTGCACACTTTGTCATCAGAGGAAAGGGAAAGTATGATCTTTTCAATAAATACTGAAAATCAACAGATAGACAAAACTTATGTTAATCCTCTATAAAAACTTCACACAAGAATCTATTCCAGATGGATTGTAGATCTAAAACATGAAAGGTAAAACAACAAAATATATAAAAAGATAATGTAGGAGAATACCTTCATGATTGTGAGCTAGGAAGAGATTACTTTTTTCTTTTTTTTTTAAGAGACAGAGTCTCACTTTGTCGCCCTTGGTAAAATGCCATGGCATCACAGCTCACAGCAACCTCCAGCTCTTGGGCTTAGGTGATTCTCTTGCCTCAGCCTTCCAAGTAGCTGGGATCACAAGCACCTGCCACAATGCCTGGCTATTTTTTTGTTGCAGTTTGGTCGGGGCTGAGTTCAAACCCACCACCCTCAGTATATGGGGCTGGTGCCCTATTCACTGAGCCACAGGCGCCACCTAAGATTTCTTATACAGTATACAAAAAACAAAACAAAGTACTAAAGCAAAACATTGATAAATTGACCTATACTAAGATTAATAACTTCTGTTCATCAAAAGACACCATTATTTGGCTCAACATGAGGAAATCAATCAATGTGGTATACCATATAAATGGAATACAAGATCATCTCAATAGATAACAGAAAAGCTTTTGACAAAATCCAACCTTTGTTTGTAACAAAAACATTCAACAAACTGACTTGGTGCCTGTAACTCAGCAGCTAGGGCACCAGCCACATACACCAGAGCTGGCGGGTTTGAACCTAGCCCGGGCCTGCCAAACAACAATGACAACTATAGCCAAAACATAGCCAGCGTTGTGGCGGGTGCCTGTAGTCCCAGGTACTTGGGAGGCTGAGGCAAGAGGATCTCTTAAGCCCAAGAGTTTGAGGTTGCTGTGAGCTGTGACACCACAACACTCTACCAAGGGTGACATAGTAAGACTCTGTCTCAAAAAAAAAAAAAAATCCAACAAACTAGGAATAGAAGGAAACTTCCTCACTCTGATAAAGGGTATCTATGAAACCCCACAAATAATATTAGAAAGACTTAATAGTCAAATGGCAAAAGACCTGAGATTCTCCTAAGATCAGTAATGAGGCAATGATATCCGCTCTCTTCATTTCTAGTCAACATTATCCTGAAAGCTCTAGCCAGGCCCATTAGGTGAGAAAATAAATAAAAGACATTCAGATTGGAAAGGAAGAAGTAAGACTATCTTTATGTACAGATGACATGATCACATGTACAGAATATTCTAATGAATCTATGGCCAGGTGTGGGCTCACATTTGTAATCCTAGCACTCTGGGATGCCAAGGTGGGAGGACCAGCCTGAACAAGATTAAGATCTGTCTCTACTAAAAGTCGAAAAATTAGCTGGGTATTGTGGCACACACCTATAATCCCAGCTACTTGGGAGGCTGAAGCAGGAGAATCACTTAAGACTAGGAATTTGAGGTTGCCATGAGCTATGATGATGCCACCATACTCTATGGAGGGTGTCAGAGTAAGACTCTGTCAAAAAAAAAAAAATCTAAGGAATCCATACCAAAACCTATTAAAATAAAAGAGTTTACCATGTAGCATACAAGATCAATATGCAAAAATCAGTTGTATTTCTATATACTGGCAATGATGAATCTGAAAATGAAATTAAGGAAACAATTCCATTTATAACAGCATCATAGGGAATAACATACTTAGGAATACATTTAACAGAAAAGGTGCAAAATTTGTATACTGAAAAAAAAAAACATTGTCAAAAGAAGCTAAATAAGATCTAAAGAAATGGAAAGATGTCCACGTTCATGGATTGGAACACAGTGTTGTTGACAGGGCAATACTCTCCAAATTGATCAACAGATTCAACTCAATTCTTATTGAAATCCTACCTGCCTTTTTTTTTTTTTTGCAGAAATTAAAAATTGTATCCTAAATTCCATGTAGAATTTTATGATTCAAGAGACCCAGAATAATCAGAGCAATGTTGAAAAAGAAACACAAAGTTAGAGGACTTAAGCTTCTCAATTTCAAATTTTACTACAAAGCCGCAGCAATCAAGAATTTGTGGTTCTAGCATAAGGATAGCCATACAGATCAATGAAATAGAATTAAGAGTCCAGAATTAGGGTGGTGCCTGTGGCTCAAAAGAGTAGGGCGCCAGCCCCATATGCTGAAGGCGGCGGGTTCAAACCCAGCCCTGGCCAAAAACTGCAAAAAAAAGAAAAAGAGTCCGGAATTAAATCCTTGCATTAATGGTCAAATGATTCTTGACAAGGGTGCCAAAATAATTCAATGGTCTAAATTGCCTTTAATAAATAGTGCTGGGACAACCGAATATCCACTTGCAAAGAATGAAACTGGGTCCCTACTTCACACTATATCCAAAATCAACTTAAAATAGATGATATGCCAAAGTTAAAACTCAAACTCGTAGAAGAAAACAAAAGTGCAGATGTTTATGACTTTGTATTAGAGCATGACTCCTTAGCTATGACACCCACAAGTAACCAAAAAAAAAAAAATGTCACTTCATCAACATTGTAAACTTCTGTGGTTAAAAGAACACTATCAAGAAAGTGTAAGACAATACATCGAATGGGAGAAAATATTTGCAAATAATATATGTGATCAGGGACTAATGTTCAGAATATATAAAGAACTCATAGCTCAACAATGAAGAAACAACCCAATTAAATATGAGCAAAGGATTTGAATGGTCATTTCTGCAAAGAAGATATGCAAATAGCCAATAATCAGATGAAAAGATGCTAAACACCATTAATTAGGAAGATGAAAATCAAAAGTACAGTGAAATACCACTTCATAGTCACTGTGTATAATCAGAAAGATAGACAATGGGAAGTACTGATAAGGATTTGGAGAAATGAAACCCACATACCTTGCTGGTGTGAATGTAAGATAGTGAGGCTGCTTTTGAAAACAGTTGGATCATTCTTCAAAAAGTTAAACAGAGTTACCATATATAGAAATTTTACTCCCAGATATAAATCCAAGAGAACTGGACAACATATGCTCATACAAAAACCTGTACACCAATGTTCATAGCAGCATTGTCCATAAATGCTTGCAAAAAGTGGAAAAAATTCAAATGTTCATCAACTGATTAATTGCTAATCAAAATGTTATAGTCATGCAGTGGAATAGTATTCAGCTATAGAAAGGAATAAAGTACTGAAATGTGCTGCAACATGAATGAAGTCTGAAAACATTTTGCTAACTGATAGAAGCCGGACATAAAAGGCCATATATTGTATGATTCTATTTATATGGAGTGTCCAAAATGGGCAAATTTCTAGAGACGAAACTCAGATGAGTGATCGCCGAGGACGGGAAGAGAAGGGAAGGAGAAGTGACCCCTAAAAGGACAGGAGTTTTGTTGGCAGGTGATGAAAATGATCTGGGTGTAGTGATGAGTATACAAGCTTGTGAATATGCCAAAAACAACCGAAATTCACACGTTAAACAGGTGTATTTTGTGGTGGGCAAATTATATCTCAATTTCAGAAAGACACCATTAAGAAAAAGAAAAGGCAAGGCTGACAGGGGGAGAAGATATTTGCGGTATGAATAACCAAAGAGGTACAACCATAGATACAAGAAAAGACTTGAATTTCCAAAATACGTAGAACAAAACGATGAGCAAAAGACACGCAGAAGAATGAGCAAAAGATCTGGACACTTCACAAAAGAGGTTATTTAGATAACCAATAAATACATGAAAAAGTTCATCCCATTAGTAATCAGGACAATGTAAAACCCTGGCCCTAACACTAATATGAACCCTATAGCCCTAGCTCTAAACCCTAAATCTTGAACACCCACCGTAATAGCTGCACCTTAGAACTAAAAGCTCTTGGAACATTACCCTTTCTTTCATTCCCAGAAAGAATCACAGCTCTGACTACTAACTCCATAGCTTAGTTTTGTTTGTTTCTGAATTGTATATTCTTTTAAATCGGGCTTCTTTCATTCGACTTCATGTTTGTGAAATTTATATATGTGTAGCACCGGGTCATTCACTTTGGCTGCTGCGTTGTATTCCTTTACATGAATTGATCACAGTTTCATTATTTCTGTTGCTGAGCATTTGGGCTGTTTCCAGTTCTTGACTATACAAATAGCACTGCCATGTTTAATAGCAGGAGTCAGGTACATATGAACATATACTGTGTGATTCCATTATGCTAGCTAAACCAGTCTATGTCTTCTTCTTTTTTTTTTTTTTTGAGACAGAGTCTCACTCTGTGCCCAGAGTACAATTCTCTGGTATCGGCCTAGCTCACGGCAACCTCAAGCTCTTGGGCTTAAGTGGTCCTCCTGCCTCAGTCTCCCAAGTAACTGGGACTACAGGAGCCTGTCAGGATGCCTGGCTAGTTTTTCTATTTTTAGTAGAGATGGAGTCTCGCTCTTGTTCAGGCTGGTCTTGAACTCCTGAGCTCAGGCGGTCCACCTGCCTCAGCTTCTCAGCAGTCTGTGCCTTTAAAGGGAAAAGGTAGTGGCTGGCAGGTGACACGAGGGAGGCTTCTGGGTACTGGATATCTTTCTGTTTCTTGATCTTGCTGCTATAACAGGGATGTGTTCACGTTGTGATAAGGTGAGTGGCAGCCTTAGGATTTGTGTCCCAGCATATTTCAGCTAAAACCTATATAGGCAACTTAAAACCCACTTGGGACCAAATCGGGCAATATTTTTCTTGTGCTATCCATAAGACACTAAAGCTACTTGTTGAAAACAGGCAAGTTGGAGCTACTCCAGACAGAGGCCAGTCCCAGGGGCACTTGTCTTGGGTATTATTTATAGACTTAGTGTTCCTGCTAGGCTGCCTGCCTTTTGGTTTAGTTCCCAGACAGCCTTGTTTCATGGGCTGCATGTAGTACTTCCTCGGGTGTTCACCCTGTCCTCAAAGTTTTTGATGATGGCTTTTCCATTCTCAACTATATGTACTAAGAGTTGAAAGTATGAATAACAGCAGAATCCATTCATTCTTTCGTGGGCTTCCTTTACTGTAAACAAATTATTAGCAGTGATGAACAATTGGGTGAAATGATCATAAAAAGAGATATTTCTTAAGTACCCTCAATTCTGTTACATGGACACATAGATATTTATTCCATTATTCATTTCTGGGTAAATCAGAATGAAAAGACCCATGCCAGTTTTATTTCCACAGTCCCCAAGGAACGGCTTTGGTGGAGCCCCTCTGAAGAGCTAACAATGTTTTACACATGGCTTTGCTCTGCAGGCCTCTCCACTTGGTTATCTGACAACTGGAGTGTTAGTCGCACACAATATATTTTAATTTATTAGAATATGTATCCTAAAGCAGTAGGCTAGAAATCTAACATATGGACTTATTGTTTTAAATCACATTGTCACACAAGGGTGTTTCTAAATTCAATGCCTTTCAGAAGAGAATAGAGCTGCTTGAAACTCACTTGCATATGTTTAATAATACAACCAAGTCTCTTAGACACACAGGGTCATGCTGCCACTCCCTTGGCAGGACCATCTGTGAGTCTGTCCAAGGCCTTTCTGTCTAGTGGCACTACACAGTCATATTTTTTCCTTTGGAATCTTGCCACCTTCCCAGACCAGTTCCCTGTCCTTTGGGATGCCACAAGTTCCCTGGCAGTTCCTCTGCCTTGAGAAAGGCCCAAGGGAATGGGGTGTACAGGAGGCCTTCCTTGGAAAACTGCCACTCTATGCCTGGCCTTCCCAATACCTCTTCTACTCCACCAAGTGGGGGGAATCTGTTCTTGTCTGAGGGCTGAGGGCAAAAAGCTGTGTCCTTCCTCCCGTGTGTTCTCTGGGGTCTGTCGCACATGTGCTGCTCCTTTTGTGACTGCCAAAGTCAAGGCGTTAGAAGAGCTAAGTCTGAATCTTTGTCTTTCCTCACTTTCTGCTGATCCTCCTTCTCTAAGTGACATGGAAAGCCTAGCAGCTCAGGCGTCCTCAAACTACAGCCCACGGGCCACATGCGGCCCACCTAGGACATTTATCTGGCCCGCTGGGTGTTTTTGCCACCACTGCCTGTCCTGCTTAGCAGCCAACTCGTCCTGGGGCCCGTAGTCCAGCCCTCCAACGGTCTGAGGGACAATGAACTGGCTCCCTGTTTAAAAAGTTTGAGGACCCCTGGAGCTGATGGGATGGGGCAGGGGAGTTTGGCTATTTTTTCAAATATTATCCATTCACTTCCCCAGGATCAGCCCTGGGTCTCTTGGTGCCTCATGTCTAATTAAATCCCAGAAAATGACAGAGTCTCCACTTGACCCAATAGTCTTACCTGCCCTGGTATCTTAGTCTTGTGTCCTACCACACAAAATTCAATAGAAATTACTTGTGGGTTTATGTGTGACCTGGGGTGATCTTCATACCATGGGCCCTTTGCTAACATCCCAAGTGAAGATGATTTGGGGACTCGCTGCCTCTCCCTGGGATACCTGTGTCAACCCCCAAAGGGATCCCATTGGAAAAAGCACATCTAGGACCCAGTATCTCCTGACACTTGTTACCCCATGACTCACTCTGACTCATCCTGTCACACTGAGCAAGTTGTCCAAAACTCCATGGCTTGGTCCTATTGTTAAGACTTCAGTGACATATGCTTCCTCCCTTCCTGGCAGTTACGTAGTGAGAATAAATGGAAGTCTGCACTACCATCCCCGGTAACACAACAGTGGACTGGACTCAAGACACTTCCACCTCTATTATCACATCTATCTAAACGCTTGGTTTGGAAAAAACAATCCTCCTGTGGTATAGAAATAGAAAGAGGAGAAATTGCTGTTTAAAATACTAAAAAATATCCAAGCTTCTTTTCTGCTCGAATTCCATTCCCTACACAGTATTTCCATTTTGATTGGTTTGTGCTGCTTACTCCCAGGCATGTCTTTATTATCAAAGGAAAAATTCATATCAAGGAACAAAAATAAAGAGTAATATATTTAGCTCTGTGTGGTCTAACAGTTTATTGGGAGGAGTGAGGAATCTACTTCAGATCTTGTTGAAGTAGCCAAGTTAGATGGAATCAATAGCCAAGCCAAAGAACTCGCTGGTCTTAAGTCCCCAGGAAAACTTGACCCATAGGTTGGTCATCCCATTAGTCTCACCTTCTGTCTTCTGACCTCACATTTTTTATTATTATTATTATTATTATTATTATTATTATTATTATTATTACCAATATTCCTTCTTTATTCTGTAGCAACACCAAAGAGTCCAAAAATCCTCACCCAGGAAAGACTGTTTAAGCCAACCTTCCTTCCTTCCTCTCTCTCTCTCTCCTTCCCTCCTTCTCCCTCTCTCTCCTTCTCTCCCTCTCTCTCTCTCCCTCTCTCTCTCCTTCTCTCTCTCTCTGTCTCTCTCCTTCTTTCTCTCTCTCCTTCCCTCCCTCTCCCTCTCTCTCTCCTTCTCTCCCTCCCTCTCTCTCTCCCTCTCTCTCTCTCCTCTATCCCTCTCTCTCCCTCCTTCTCTCCCTCTCTCTCTCCCTCCTTCTCTCCCTCTCTGTCTCCCCCTCTCTCTCCTTTTCTCTCCTTCTCTCCCTCTCTCTCTCTTTTTCATCTTGCAATGTTGTCCAGGCCAGCCTTGAATTCCTTGACAACTCAAGTGATTTTCCTTCATCAGCCTCCTCAAAACAATCCCAAGTAGCTGAGATAATGGGTATGGTGTCTTAAATCTTTTTCATCCTAAAAGCAATTAATATGTTCAAGATGGGGTTTCTCTATAGGACAATATTACTTAAATGAGAACACCATGCTGCAATAAAGCCTTGATTGACAAAGCAGTTGCTTTTAGAACAATGCACTTTTAATCTCTCAGAGTTATCTCCCACCCATGACCCTTTTCCCAATTTTATTTTCATGAGCACTTCTGTCCTTTACACAGACTTATATGGCGGGTCTCTGGCATGAAGCACCAAAGCGAGGGACACATTAGTGGGCAAACAGACTCGTGCCCTCCAAATGTGCGTCTTCCCCAGTTTCAGCATTCTCCGCTCCCTTCCAGCCCCTTCTTCCCAAACTCATTATTTCATTTGTCGTGGGCTCAGGTTCCTGAGGCCATCATCTGCTTGCTTTCATTTGGGGAGCCACCAGGGCTCCTGCCACAGCCGGAGAAGACATGGGCCTCTTTAACGAACCCTGTTTACCATAGACTGTGGCCTCATTTTAAATGGAAAATCACTTCTTGTCACTGCTTGTCCTGTCGAAAGTTTTCTCTTAATCCAGCCTGACACAGTGGCTCCATTGCTCAACTGTCTTCCTTCCAACTTTCAGCTATTTTTCTGCAGGTGACTTAGTAGGCCGTGCTCTCTTCTCCCCTGAGATTTCACTGGGCCTGTGGTTGCCTGGGAAGATATGTGCACATATCGCCACTGCTCAAGACAAATTTCTCACAATGAGGCTGCAGTGAAGGAAAGCAAGCCCATACCTCATTTTTATTCACCACCAAGGAAATGCAAATGTTGCGAAAGTGAAGAACATTTGCATTATTCCAATCACCTAATTTATCTGGATTTCCACCTTCATTTGTGAAATAAAGGATTCAGTGAAGCAAAATCAACAAAGCTTTGGAAACTCTTATACAAACAAATAAAATAAATATTGTTATTCCAAAATATATTTTGACATATTTTTGTATTATCTCTTTGTGTTTCTGTCTGGGGGCGGTAGGGGGGAGATTGACAATTGTTGTAAATCAGGCTTTTCCTGAATGCAATAGCTATATTTCAGGGACTTCAGGCTTACAGAATCTTGATTTTTTTTTTTTTTTTTTTGAGACAGGGTCTTGTTAAATTATCCATGCTGGTCATGAATTTCTTGAGCTCAAGTAATCCTCCCACGTCAGCCTTCTGAGTAGCTGAGACCATCTGTAGGTAAGAACCATCATGCCCAGCTAATTGTTGATTGTTTTTAAGAGATGAGGTCTTATTATGTTGTTTGGATGGTTTATCTTGAACTTCTGGCCTCAAGTGATCCTTCTGCCTTAGCCTCCTGAGTAGCTGGGACTGTAAATGTAGCCACTGTGCCTGGTGGCTTTTAGAATTTTAGAGCTAGAAACCACCTGTATTTGTTATGTATTGCTGTGTAACAAATGACCCCAAATCAACAACTGTTTATTGCCCCACAGGTTCTGAGGGTCAGGAGTCCTGGAGTGACTTAGCTGGATCACTTTGGCTCAGATTCTTTCATGAGGTTGCAGTTGAACAGACAGCTAGAGATGCATTCATCTTTAGGATTGGCTGGGTCTAGTGAATCTACTCCCAGGCTCACATACACAGTTGTGGGCAGCTCTCAGTTCCTTGAAGGCTGTTGGCCAGAGGCTTCAGTTCCTCACTGTCTAGATCTCTCCAAAGGGCTGAACATGACATGGCATCTGAGTTCCCCCAGAGTGGGCTATCCAAAGGACAGAGAGAATGACCAAGAAGGCCACAGTGTCTTTTATAACTCAATATAAGAAGTGACATACGGGGTATCCCTGGTCCATGGCAGGTAAGGAGCAGGAGATGGAGATCCTTGGGTACTGGCTACCACAGAACCTTAGAGGTAACATAGTCTGATTCTCTTAGTTACAGCTGAGGAAGCTAAGGTCCAGAGAGGTGCAGTGCATTGGCTAAGATCATAGCATGGGTTAATCACTCAAACCAGGACTTGAACCCAGATTTTTCATATTTCAGGACATTCCAATTTAGCAACTATATATTTAACTAATTCAGTGCTTACTGAAAGCAAGATTGGACTAGGCAGCATGGAGTTTCCAGAGCCAAGAATACAACCGTGTTCCCTGACCACAAGGTCAGTAGTATGGAGTGGGATATATCAAATGAAATTACCCAACAGAACAGAGCATGATTCATCAGAGAATTGCCAATGAAGACCCTTGATGGTTCAAAACCAGGCCTGATTTCCATAGGTACCATCAGGGAAAGCGTTGTGGATGTTGTTATGATTGAGTTGGGCCTTGAATTATAGATGAATTTGGGCAGATGGGCATGGGTGGGCTGGGGCTAGGCTGAGAGTCTGTGATTTGACCCTAACATCTCCAAATCCATTTCAGTGAGCTTCAAAGGCAGCAGTATTTGTCACAGGTTCAAGCACTGAGATGCTTGTTTGGCTGCTGACGACTAAACCTCAGGGCTATCTGGAAGGAGGACCCTGGTAGCTTTGTGAGTGCTGCAGTTGCCATGGTATCTGTTGCTGTTTTTTGGTTTTGATACTTGCGACTGAGACATTGAAATCAGCTTCCTGACCATAGCTATCTATGTCAGCCAGACAATCCCCAGTGGAAATTGCCCTCTGAAACGAATGTTTACACACAATGGGTGACTCTATGTCTGGTAGTTTTGGAAAATCATCCTTGCTCACTGATTTACCTGTCTGTGAGATGATGTGGGAGATTTACTATTTACTACATCATTTAGGTCTCACCTTATTGAGGAGGTGGTAAGAGGTTAGAAAAGGTGGACTTGATTTGGGGGCTGCATTTCCCGGACCTCAGGCCAGGAGCCTTCAGGAAGGTGTGGGTGGAAGGGTGGCCAGCAGAGGTCAGTTACAGAATGTGTTCAATTTGATTCATTATCTATCACATTTAGAAATCCCTTAAATGTTGATGAATGCCAGGCCAATGTTATTGATTAATGTGGTAGATGGTATCTTTTAGATGAAGAGCTTTGAAATTATAAATCACGACCCATTAACAAGTCATGTTATTAAAATTGTGAGTCCAATCTTTAAGAGATTAAAGTATTGCAGGGATAAGTAATGCTTTGTAGAACTTTTGTTTCAGTTACTTGCACTAGTATGCAGTGTAAAATAAATTTCCTTCTGGTGTGGTCCCTGACAAAAGTTTGAAAGTCACTAGTAGATAATGGCTTTGCTCAATGTAAAATAACAGAAAGGAGCTACATCCAACCAATCGTATTGGATCTTCTGCTAAAACCCACCAACAGAGTTCAAGACAGGTAATGTACCAAGATGAAAAAGGAGGTGATTTTAGGTATAACTGGATGAAAAAAATGAGAAATCTTACTAGTTATCTGTTTATTTCAAAATATTTTAGGAACACAAAACTAACATTTCAAATGTGTGCTATCACAGACACTATTGCTTGGGATAAATGTCTTTTTTAAAAAATCAACTTTTCGGCTGGGCATGGTGGCTTATGACTATAACCCCAGTGCTTTGGGAAGCTGAGGCAGAAGGATTGCTGGAGACTAGGAGTTTGAGACCAGCCTGGGCAACACAGTAAGATGCCCACCTCTACAAAAAATTAAAATTAGTTAGGTATGGTGGTTTACACCTGTCATTCCAGATACTCAGGAGTCTGAGGCAGGAAGATCACTTGAGTGCAAGAATTTGAAGTTTAAGCCGGATCACAGAGAAAAACTCTGTCTCTTAGGAAAAGAAATCAGCTTTGTTGTAGTATACGAGTACTTTACAAACAATAAAATTCACTGATTTTAAGTGTACAGTATAGAGACATTTGACAGATGTTTACAGTCCTGTTACCACCACCAAAGTGAAGATGTGGAAGAGTACTATTATACCAAAAAGTTCCCATATTCCCCTTCTAGAATATCCCCTCCTATCACTCCAGCCTCTGGAGTACAGTGAGGGGGGCCAAGGTATCCAGGTCAGAAGTGCAAGGGAGTTTAAGTTGATCCATATGTATTGGGGATCCACATCATTTAGGCCTTGTGGGTCAGAGAAGGTCATGGACTTTGGGTTTTACTCTTAGTGCAATGGGGAGGCCTGAGGGTTTTAAGCAGAGGTGTTGTCTGACTTCAATTTTAAAAAGCCTATGGAGAAACTGCTTTATGTGTACACAAGGATTGAACAAATAAGTACTATAAATATACTATAGGTAATGAGAGTCAGGTTACTCACTGTCAGAGAAAGAAATTATAAGTGAGCAATGGAGGAAGGACAACTAGAATGAACTTGGTGCATTGGAGTTGGAGGCATCGGCATGCCCTTGTGTGTGGACAGCTAGCCTATCAGCTAAATAAAGACAGATATGAATATACATGTGGGTTGTATGTGGGCATGTTTGGATATGTGTGTGTTGCCATCTTAACAACATTAAGTTTTTCAATCCATGAACATAGGATGTCCTGCCATTGGATTTAAGTGTTTTCAAAACTTATGTTAGCAGTTTTGTCATTTTCAGAGTGCACGTCTTGCACTTTTTTGGTTAAAGTTATCCCTAAATATTTCTTTTTCTTTTTTGCTGAGAGGTAGGTGGAGTACTGATTGTTCCCAGCATGTCCTTAAGGAACCTGTACAAGATGTCATAGAAGGGGAGGCAGGTGGAAAGGGCAAAATATCATGGGCTTTTGGGAGGGGTGGAGGAAATAGTAACCACAAGGACTGTAGAATCAAGGGACATTTGCTAAGTGCCACTGATTCAATTAAGAGAGGAACTGTCAGCCTAGGATCTACTGCTCAGAGATTTAAAGTAAAGTGTGAAAGTTACAGGACCTGTTTGGCTGCTTTTAAAAGGACTTACCTTCTGTAGGCAGAAAGCAGCAGAGAGAACCTAGGACCTGACACAGCTTCTAATGGCAAAACAGGGTGAGTTCTCATTCCCTGCAAGTGTCCTATATCAAAGCCACCACTCCAGTGGAAAAGGAGTAGGACTTCTGGACTTGGGATGGAGACATCTGGGTATTACAGGTAAGAACCTTGGATGTCCAGATTCCTCTGAAGTAGTGATCCACTCTCCCTTACTGGAATATAGACCCTTGGCCCCCATCTCCTGCTAAAAAGCCATGTAGAGGATGCCAATGGAAGGTGCCTTATCAGATAGTGCTTGCCCTTTGAACCTGACCCCCACTTCCCTCCTGGCCACCAGAACTATAGTCAAGTTCGGACCTCAGCAAGCCCAGCTGGGAAGTGCTGGGCCTTTCCAAGGAGAGGAATTATATCCCAGAGGTGCTGCAGGACCTGGTTAATGCATAACAGCAGGGACTGGGAGGAGGAATCCTGGGAATGGGGGAGGTGGTCTGCAGGGTTTTGGGCAGGGAGGGACAGCGAGGCAAAGGAGTGGAATCGGTGTGGGAGCCCTTTCTGCAGCAAGGATTTACTCCCTGGCAAGGGTCCCAGTGACTGTGCCAGTGTGCTGCTGGAAAAGGGACACCCCACACTGGATAAATGAAATCAAGATGCCTGAACTACTACCAAAAACTGAAGGAAGGGGACAAAGATCAGAGAAGTGGGCATATGACCAGAAAACCCATTGGGCTGGCTGTGGTCCTCAGGACATCTGGAGCACCCTCCATCCAAAGTGATAAGGAATGAACAGGTGAGGGGCATAATGTCGCTGAGAAGCTGAGAGGTGGCTGTCGTCTCCTCTGGCAGAGCAAGGACTGCTCTGTTACAGAACTGGCCTCTCTGATGGGAATGCTAGATGCAGCAATGGTTCTCCAACTAACACACATTAAAATCAGCTGGGTGGCTTGTCAAAACACACAGCTCCATTCGGTAGGTCTGGATAGGGGCTGGAGAATGAATATTTCTGGTGGGGGTTAAAGAGTGAATATTTCTAAAAAGTTTTCAGGTGATGCTACTATTGCTTACATCACCTGGAATTTGAGAATTTGAGAACCACTGGCAGCTTGAAAGTGTCAGCAACTACGTGAGTATAATTACCAACATGAGCTGCAATGTCGGAAAGGCCATGGGGGAGTGTGGTGACCTAAGGGATGAACAGAGGTGACTCACAGAACGTGGTGTCCTTGGGGAAAAATAAATGGCTGCCAGCAAAGGCATTGCTAAATATATGTCATCAAAATCACTCCTGTGCAAAGTCATGATCAAATTTTCCCTATGGAAAGTCATCACCCAACTTCTGGGCCTGAGTCACCAAACCCAAGGGCTGAGAGAAGGACCCAGCAACTTCCATGGCAAGTGACTAGAGTTGTGATCCCTGGTCTTCCTCCAAAGGGACTCAAGGAAAGGAGGGCACCTATGGTCGGGTCCAAATCAATGCTGATACTCATAGACCCAAAGCAGCCTCACAGCCTCCCCATTAGGGTAGGGACATGAGATAAACAAAGCCCTCGCCCAAGGCACAGTGGGCTTGGAAGAGCAGTCTGGGCTGGAGTCACATGCATGAAGGTCATTGGCCTGGTGTTGGTATTTAAAACCACAAGGTTGGATTGGGGCAGCAAGGGGTAGACAGAGAAGAGGTAAATGAGTGGTGGGTAGCAAGAGGGAAGGAGCAGGTACTTGTGGCAGTGTCAGGAAAAGACAGCATCCTCCCTGTAGCTTCCTGGACTTCTAGACCCTGAGTCCATGAGGAGAGTGGTGGTGTCTCCCTCCTCCCTGTGTGTCCAGGGCCCAGCTTAGAACCGGTACACAGAAGACTGAAAGTGAGTTTTTGAGTCATGCTTTGTTGCCCTGGGTAGAGCACAGTGGTATCATGATAGCTCACTGCAGCCTCCTCAAAGTCCTGGGCTCAAGCAATCCTCCTGCCTCAGCTTCCTGAATAGATAGGGCTACAGGAGCGTGAGTGTACCACCACCTGTGGCTAATTCAAAAATTATTTGGTAAAGACGGGATCTTGCTCTTGCTCAGGCTGGTCTCCTCCTGCCTTGGCCTCCTAAGATGCTAGGATTATAGTGAGCCACCACGCCGGGCCTGAAAATGAGTGTTTGGGGGTGGCACCTGTGGCTCAAAAGGGTAGGGCGCCGGCCCCATATGCTGGAGGTGGCGAGTTCAAACCCAGCCCGGCCAAAAAAAGAAAAGAAAATGAGTGTATGAATTAACCCATCAGAAACACCAGCAATGAACTCCATGGAAAATGAGCTTCTAAGGGCAGTAAGAGCAAATGTACTGTTCTTTGAAGGCAAATTATTCCTTTTTTTTTTTTTTTTTTGTTCTTAGGTGGAAGTGAGAGTCTTGTTCCTGTTGGGAAGATTAACCAGGGGATGTTTCTTTGCCATTTGGGGCCCTTCCCAAGTTCATTTGTAATGTATATGACATGACTTTCCAAATTAAGAAAGAAAAGTTATGCAGCTTAAGTTACTGCACATTTTCTTCATATGACGATTGCTATTTTTGCACCTTTTGAGAAGACAGCCTATACCCCAATAAACACCTGCTGTGCTCCTATGAAACAGTGATAAACAAATGATGTGCCCACCCGAAATAGCCGTGATGCTTGAGATCTGAGCCAGTGTGGCTGGATTCAGATTTTGGAATGAAGTAGGGTGTAAAGACACCATGTCATCTTAGTCCCTGGAGCAATCTGATGGGGGGGGGGGGTTATCCTTACTTCATAGATGAAGAAACTGAGTCTGGGAGGTTCAAGGACCAGCCGGTACCTGCTCTCCTGCTCCCTAGGCCCATTTGGCTGCGGATGCCGCAGCGCTGCCCGTCACCTGTACCAGGTCCCTGGCCGTTGGGCACCCCTTCCTGGCCACCGGACCCCATGTAATTCTCCCATGA
This sequence comes from Galagoides demidoff, assembly GCA_963574575.1. NCBI lineage: Eukaryota > Metazoa > Chordata > Mammalia > Primates > Galagidae > Galagoides > Galagoides demidoff. Next base: position 16,917 of record CAUYQV010173949.1, on the reverse strand, counting down.
AGATGGCCAATGTTTGTGGAAGGCAATGCATGGAGCATTGTGTGACATGCCTCACACAGGATAACAGATAGTGTGGTACAGTGGGTAAGGGCACAGTTCACATCCCAGTTCCCCTGCTTTCTGTTTGCAGGGACCTGGAAAGCTGACTGCTCTGTCACTCAGTTTCCTTATCCTTAACTGTGCAACTGGACACAGTAGTTCATGCCTATAATCCTAGCACTCTTGGGAGGCCAAGGTGGGAGGACTGATTGAGCTCAGGAGTTTGAGGTTGCTGTGAGCTAGGCTGATGCTACAGTACTATGGCTTGAGGCAACAGACTGAAACTCTGTCTCAAAAAAAAAAAAAGTAGAGCTGGTGATATCAACTTCATAGGTTGCTATGCTGATTATAAGTTAATCCATATAAAGAGCCTAGAACAGTGCCTGACACATGGCAAGGACTAGGCAAGGACTAACTGGTGGTGTAAGCCAGTGTTCTCCCGGGGTCCCGAATAAGCAGTACCAGCTTCTCCTGGGAGCCCTCCCGATGCTGCTGACTAGAAGCTGCGTGCAGTGCCTGGCACTCATGTTTTAACAAGCTCTCTAGTGACAGTGATGGATACAAAAGTCTAGTCCTTCTAATACCTGTACAAGAAGGTGCTATTTTGTTCCCTCATTACACGGATAAGGAAACTGACTCAGAGAGGTCGTTGAGTCCAAGGTGGTGCTAGTACTAAGTGTCAGGACACGAAGTAGGTCAGTGTACTCTATGCTACTATGCCCAGCTCAGCTCGTTCCCACTTGCCCCAAACCTGTCCAGGGCAGGTGTGCCTCTCAGTCCACAGACTTACATTGTCAGGACGTCCTAGCAGGGTGATGAAAACTCAGTCTCCATCAGTTAAGGTTCTGACCCCATTCCCTGGGTTGCCCCATAATTCTTGAGGATTTATACAGCCCAAAGACACCAGGGTTTGGAACTTCCCTGGCTCTCATGTCACCTGTCTGTGAAGGCGTCCACTAGCCTTTCTGTAGAGTTCTTGGTCTTCATTCCTACAGGCAGAGTTGGGGGAGTCACCATGGATACTCGGCTGGAGTGTGCCTCTTGTACAAATATGCCTGGATGAAGGATGAGTGAGTCTGAAATCCACCCCAACCTGCATATGCTGCTGGGTGGATGTGGGCGCAGAGCAGTTTCTACCCTGAGGAAGGGAATTTTCTTCCTTAGCACCAAAGAACTAACACCAGTCATGGTTGGGCTCATTTGTCTAATTTGCACAAAGGCATTTAGAGCCAGCTGTACCCTGGTGGGGTGGCCCCATCTCATCCTGGTTGGAATGGTGTGCTCGAATCTGCCATTTCTCGGTGGTGCCGGCACTCCTGGTATCACTCACGGGGAGGGAGGACACCTCTGAAAGGCTGTCCTGGGCCCAGCTACAGCCCTTCCTCTGAGGCCTGCTGTCCCAAAGGGCCCCGTGGGGAAGGAGGGTACAAGGTCCCTGCACTTGCAGTCCACAATGTAACGGGTTTTGCTGTCTCCTCGGGGCTCTCCCCTTGCTGATTCTCAACGGCTGTGCTTGCTTTCTCCTTTATCACTCCTCTCCCAATATTTTCTTGCCTCTCCAGCCTCCTGTTTTGCCCTCTCTCTGGATTTTAGACTTTGGAGACCAAAGTCAATTAGGCTTTTTGTTTTGGCTTCTTGCTGGGAGCCCTCCCCTCTGGCCCAGAGCAGAAGGAATGAGCGAGGTTGGAGGGAGAAACCTTCACAGCCTCCATCCTGATTACTCTACTGCCTGGGAGCCGGTGCAGCGCTGGTCATGGTCGCTCTGCACCAGGTCCTCGAGTATGTTATGTTATGTTATTTTTTTTAAAAGACTTTATTTATTTATTTACTTTTTGTTGTTGTTGCAGTTTGGCTGGGGCCGGGTTCGAACCCACTCCCCTCGGTATATGGGGCCGGCACCCTACTCACTGAGCACAGGGGCCTCTAGGTCCTCCTAGTACGAAAAAGACCGGCAATGCCCACCTCCCTAGCTCAGCGCGGGGCTGATGGAAAAGGCTGCACCCCTGGTCCCTCGCAGCCCTCCTGCCTCTCGGTCTTGCCTTGAAATTCCTGTTGCGGGTCCGCCCTGCGTCCCATTCACCCCACCTCTGAAGCAAAGGTCGGGAGGTCCTCTGCCTGCCCCAGACTTGGGGCCCTTCTGGGTGCTCGGTCCTGGAGCAGCGCCCCCTGCCTAGAGGCCTCGGGTCCCCACCCTCTTCCAGGGGGTGCGGCTCCCAGCGCCCGGTCACTTTTACACCTGCCAGCAATCTGACAGCCCTAAGTGGGGCTCCCAGGGAACTGTTCTCTCTGCTTCTGCTACATCCTGGAGCTCGGCATTCACTGGAAACCGTGATAAGGTAAAGTAGATGGTCCCCCAGATGTTTAGCCTGCCAAAGAAGGCTGTGGGTTAAGGACAAAATCTTTTAAGTCACTGTTTTTATGGTGAGCAAATTCTTTAAGACGATTCTAGAAAAAAAAGTTACAAGCCATTTTTTTTTCATTCAAAGTAAAAATTATTTTATTGACCCCATGGGGGAATATATATATGTATGTATGTATATACACACATTTTTCTTACAGCTCAGATTATCCACTATACTGAATAGAAGAACGTCGCTAAGAAATGAAGACTGCATGACCTTTATTTATTTATTATTTTTTGCCATTAGCCTATTAATAAAAATGTGTATTTTGGCTCAGCACCCATACTCAGTGGTTAGGGAGCTGACCCCATACACCGGGGCTGGCAGGTTTCAACCCAACCCGGGCCTGCTAAACAACAATGAGAACTGCAACAAAAAAATAGCTGGTGTTGTGGTGGGCACCTGTAGTTCCAGCTACTTGGGAGGCTGAGGCAAGAGAATCTCTTAAGCCCAAGAGTTTGAGGTTGCTGTGAGCCATGATGCCACAGTGCTCTACGGAGGGTGACACAATGACACTCTGTCCCCTCCCTCCCCAAAAAGGTATATTTGTTAATGTGGTAGCAATATCAAGGCAGCTTTCAAATTTTTATTCAAAACAATAATAAAATATACAATACTCTTCATCATACATTCCATATAACAAATTGGTACTGGCAGGATGTTTTTATTGATTTTTGCAGAACTCTTGTGTCCCTAGTCAATCTGTGGTTGCAATTGACAAATGAGTGTAGCATGACATGAATGTTAGTTGACATTTTTGTTTTCTTTAACAAGAAAGACGAAGATGAAATGATTAATACATTCTTTTCATTCCTCATTATGAAGCAACTTCTTTCCAGACCTGGATAATAGCTTTGAAACACTGAGAAAAAAAGATTTCCTCAAGTTTTTGTGCTATTTACAATTCAATAGAAATATACCTCTGCTAACTTCAATCTGCATTAACATTTTCTCCACCACTTTGTTAAGGGTAGACAATTAACAAAACACTAAACCAGGGACAGCAAATCATTCGCTGTTTTCTACAGTGTAAATCTCCAAGGTACCAACCGGACATCAGGGAACATGAAGTTGGGAGGCACACAGGTGAACAGCCCTGAGCAGGCATGCTAGACATTTGGAACTTCAAGAACAGATAATAGGAAAATACCATGAAATAATTAGGTAGTGATAAGTTGTGACTATATTTGTTTTCTCTTTCTGTATAAGTAATTATAAGCTTCTGTGATTAATTTTTAATAATGGCTGTGTTTAACAAGTGGTTCACGAAATTCTTGAAAATTTAACAGTTGGCATAGATAAGCCAGTGACAGCAGCTCCAGCATGCCACTGCCAGGTTCCAGCAACTCTGGTTTCCCCAGTGAGAGGCACTGGCAGGAGAAGGGATTGCAGGAGGAGGAAGTGTTGGGTTTTCCTTCTCCAGCCCCCTCCTGGGATGCAATGTGCAGCTTCTATCCTTTCAGGGGCCCTTTGCCAGAATTCCAGCCTCTTCCAGGCCCAACTAACACTGTAGGGTGCTAACAGCTTCTTGGTTGCTTACTGTCACTGGTCCCTGGTGCTTCCTAATCCCATCCACCCCATCTCATTGACCAGTCCCTCCCCTTTGAGTGTTTCTCTGTTTTCTGGGCTGACCTTCACTGTTCAAACCTGCTCCGTGGTCACAACTTCTAATGCTTCTATTCCCAAATTTAAGAAACATATGTCCTTAGGCATGTCACTTAACTCCTCTGAGCTTCAGTCCTGTGACATGCAGCAGGATATTATTTTGAAAGACTGGGTAATGATGTGGGGCACCCATATTTCAGTGGTTAGACCCCTGGCTGTGCACAGGGTAGTGGGTTTGAACCTGGCTCAGGCCTGCTAGACAAACAAAAAAGAATGTATGGAAGACTAGCCAATGGTACTTTTTTCTCCTGCCATGTCCTGGTGCTTTACAATGGTTTTCATAACTGGGCAGTGTACCCTATCATAATCATTTCCTCACGGACAGGATTTAGAACAGAAGTGAGGGACAAGTTTTAAATTTCAAAGTCAAACACCCTGAAGGGCACAGGGTAAAGAAAACCCAGTAAGTCAGAACAAGATGTCCTTCTGGGAGGCACAGTGGTCTCTAGAAGGCTCCCCTGAACTGCAAAGCCATCCCCTGCCTAGCCAAGGAGGTGGGGGGCAAAGAACCCTTGGTAGTGTGTGGGGAGTTAAAGAGCTGAGAATGAATGGCTGCAGCTGAGGGCAGGCAACTGAGTCATCCCACAGTTGCCCAATGTCCCAGAGTGACCCAGGAGAAACACTGGAACCGGCAGGGCTTCCAGGTAGGTCTGGGTGATGACACTGCAGCAGCTATGTTGCTTGGCACTTAGCAGAAAGGGAGAAGGAATTCTCATTTGAAAGATAAGAATGGGGTCCCTAGAAGAAGAAAGGTCCACTTTTTGTCCTGCTTATGGTTGGAGACTCATGTTTGTCCTAAGGAGAGCACTGGAATCTTTCTCAAGGGCCCTTCCTGGAACCAACTTACTGACCCACACACCTTTTCATGCCATCTGTAAAATACACTGGTGGTCCTTTCATGAGGAGCACTCTAGCCAGTAGATGACTCTCCAGAACTCTCTGAGCACTCATGTCACTACCAGCCCTGGGTCACCCCAGCCAAGGGCCAGCAAGTTTATTCCTGTGTCCCTAAATGCTACTTATACTGGTTATGTGTAACTTAAATAGTCTGGAAAACTAATGAAATGTCAAGTGTGCAAAAAACAGCTGTAGTTTCTGTGGCAATTAAATTGCGTGCTTTCTTTTTTCTTCCTTCCCCCCACTTTTCCTTCCTTTTTTAAACATTTTTTGAGACATAGTCTCACTCTGTTGCCCTGGGTAGAGTGCAGTGACCTCATAGCTCACAGCAACCTCAAACTCTTGGGCTTGAGCAATCCTCCTGCTTCAGCCTCCTAAGTAGCTGGGACTATAGGTGTGCTCCACCATGCCCAGCTAATTTTTCTATTTTAGTAGAAATGGGGGTCTTGCTCTTGTTCAGGCTGGTCTCCTGATCTGAGGTGATCTACCTGCCTCAGGCTCTCAGAGTGCTAGGATTACAGGTGTGAGCCATTGCATCTAGCCAAATTGGGTGATTTCTTAAGGGCCCATTGTTGGAAAAAGATGCTGTCACATTTAGATGATATGGAGGGGCAACTATGAAAGTCTGGAGAGATCTTGGGTGTCTAGCAAGTTCTCTCAAGAGCACTTCATGGTCAAAATTTTCACTTTAAATGAAAGAAATGGATATTGGAACGTGTATGTACCCTGAGGGTAGTTTGTAAAAGATGGATAACTAGAACTCCAGGTCAACCTATATCAAGAGAAGTCTTACCTGTATGCTGAAATACTGGCATATGTATACGTATTTAAGCTTTAAGTTAAAAGGAGATTAATGTATGGATATAACATATTATAAATGTATACAGAGGGTGCCAAAAATGTATACACACTTTAAGAGATTTTGTCCATGTATTACTTTTTGAAGATAATTTTTGAATTGAACGTACTATTACTGGTCAAGTAGATATGCCACACCCGTCCATTTTACCTGCATTTACACTTTTTGGGAGGGATCGAGTTTTACTTCTAACAAGATCTCTTAAAATGTGTATACATTTTTTGGCTCTCCCAGTATATATCATTTTTCAACTTCCCAATCTCCAGGGCCTCGGGTGAGAAGTCCCTGGTACATAACCAGTATCACAGCAACTCAGCATCTCAGTGGCAGCTTCTATTTCCATCCACGAAAGTTAGGTCATTTGGGTGCCCTAGGCACGTGTAAAGGCGCAGCAATAGGCAGCCCTTCTCCGACGCCCCTTCTCAGAGCCCTGCCCAGCGGAACTAGCCACCGCCGGCTATGCGAGGATAGCTAGCGACCGGCTCCGCGGCCACCAGAGTTCCGGGTTGGGTAGCCTCGCGCGCGACGCCGCAGTAAGTCCGGCAGGGGGCGCTGTCCGACCACACTGGCCGCGTTCGGCCGCGCTCTGATTGGCTGGAGGCCGTGGCCCGTGCCCACTCCGCCCGCCCCGTCCGCTAAGTGACGCGACTGGCCAGCTCCCGCCCCAGTCTGCGGGCCTCCCGGGCGGTGGTGGGGCCGGAGTGGCGCGGCTGAGGGGACAAGACCAAGGCAGGAGGGAACCAGCCAGTCAGGAGAGCCCCACACATCCAGCAAGATGCTGTCCTGGCGGCTGCAGACGGGCGCGGAGAAGGCCGAGCTGCAGGAGCTCAACGCCCGGCTCTATGAGTACGTGTGCCGGGTGCGGGAGTTGGAGCGCGAGAACCTGCTACTCGAAGAGGAGCTGCGCGGCCGGCGCGGGCAGGAGGGCCTGTGGGCCGAGTGGCAGGCCCGCTTCGCCGAGGAGGCGCGCGACTTGCGGCAGCAGCTGGACGAGCTGAGCTGGGCCACCGCGCTGGCGGAAAACGAGCGCGATGCGCTTCGACGCGAACTGCTGGAGCTGCAGCGCCTGGACGCGGAGGCGCGAGCTGCCCGCGGCCGCCTGGACGCCGAGCTGAGCGCGCAGCGGCGGGAGCTGCAGGAGGCACTCAGCGCGCGCGCAGCCCTCGAGGCGCTGCTGGGCCGGTTGCAGGCCGAGCGCCACGGCCTCGACGCGGCCCACGAGCGAGACGTGCGGGAGTTGCGCTCGCGCGCCGCCGGCCTCACCATGCACTACCGCGCCCGCGCCGCCGGCCCCGCGGAGCCTTCGCTGCGCCTGCGGGAGGTGCACGACAGCTACGCGCTGCTGGTGGCCGAGTCGTGGCGGGAGACCGTGCAGCTGTACGAGGACGAGGTGCGCGAGCTGGAGGAGGCACTGCGGCGCGGCCAGGAGGACCGACTCCGGGCGGAGGAGGAGAAGCGGTTGTGCGCGCAGGAGGCGGAGGCGCTGAGGCGCAAGGCTCTCGAGTTGGAGCAGCTACGCGCGCGTCTGGAACAAGAGCTGCTGCGGATGCGGGAAGAGTACGACCTACAGGCGGAGGAGCGACAGGTTCGTTCGCGGGGTCGCGCTCTTCCCTCTCCCTCCCCCAGGCACCCTAAGTGTTGGAATGGGGCAGCGGCGGATTTCCTTGGGACTTACAGTGGCTTCACCCGGGGCCCGCCCGAAAGGTCCCTGATTGGCCTGGAGCTACCTTACTCTGGGCCTCAGGGTCCTGACATGTCTTCAGCTCTGGAAGAAGACCACCGTCGGATGGTCCATACACTCCATGGACGAGCGCCATGCAGCAGGTCCCAGTGGATAGCTCTGTCCCTGTCACATTGTTAGGGCGTCAGTTTCTTTAGATCTTGACTCACTGGGCGCATCCTAACCAATGACTCTGTTAGCTCTCGGTTTTCTTTTAATTCCTGCGCTTCCTAGAAATAGAAGATCTCGATCTAAAAGTCAAACTTGAAAGCTCTCTGATTTCCACAAGTGACAGCCCTGTCGCCTAGAGGGCTCCTCAGGGAAAATTCAGGATTGCTTTCCAAAGTGGTTCTTATTTTGCCAGAATGATTTCCCAGTTGCAAACAACTGGTTGTGGCTCTCTGGGCGGCTGCCATGTTTGTTCTTGGAGGGGCAGCTACCATAATGCAGAAAAGAGCTTGATCAGAGATATTTTGCGCTTAGTACAAGCTGACGTCAGATCTCTGGGTAGTGTAAACGTGGGAAAGCAGGGCCCTGTGGCAGGATGTTAGTACAAGTGCAGAGTAATATAAACAGTTGCTGTTTTAGAGAAACAACCCCTCTGACACCAACAGGGCAACACCTGCGACCCGTTTGTGATATGCCCAGTCTGGTCCTGTCCTGTCCTAGTATGTTTGGCCCCTCCCCTGCCCAGCCTCACCTAGAATTGGAAATATCTCTAAGTTATGCTATCATAACTTAGGAATAGTTCTCAGGAAGACAGTTGAGATAATAATTTGTGCAATTTCAGAAATACTTTAAGAGTACAGTTTGCAGCTGTGAGTTAAAGAGCTGAGGCTGTGATTTTGTGCTTTTTGAAAGCTAGAAGTGAAGGGAGCACGGGATTATGGTATGAAATGCCTGGGGTAGTGTGGCAGGGATCCATAAAGAATCAGCAAAGATCTACTGATTGTCCCTCAGCCCCCAGGGAGGGGGCTAGAGTTTCAGTATTCAATAGTTAGAGACCAGATGGGAAATCATAGAAAACAATATTGCACTAAATTGTTTGAGATTTAATCTTTTGAGTTGTGAGTTTTGTTTTGCCTCTGCTGTGCTGTAGGTGGAGCAACGACAGGGACTGATGCAGTGTGTGCTGGGGTCACTTCTCAACTGGGGTGGGGGTGGGGTGGGGTGTTGACTTCCACAGGGCGAAAGTTAAAAAGTCTTAATGATGCAGGTGTTCACAGATTTTTTAACCTATGGGTACTGTGACTCTCAAAAAAAAAAAGTCTGCTAAACTTAACTGCCCAGGGCACCCCTTAACTACCACCTCAAGGGCCTGTTTTGTGCAAGCCAGTTTGGAAAATGCTACTTTGAGACGAGCTTTGTGAACTAAATGCTTGCCATTTGCTCAGTTGGCTCATTTCAGACCTTGAAACTCTGGCCCCCATTTTTTTTTTTTTTTTGCAGCAAAACCTTTTTTCCCCAACAGTGAAATTTTCAGTGGAACCCTAAATCTGAGACAGATGAAAGCAGAGTTTTTCTAACTGGAGGAGAGGCAGGAACTTAGAAGTGCAGTTAGAATCACTGTCCAGATTTGTGATGCAGGGACCATGGGGAAGTACCTATTCTGAGGTCACACTTGCCCGGGGACCAGGACCTCACTCTCTTTCCTATCCAGTGACACCCCTCTCATTGGAATTTACCTCTTTACCCCTAAAGTAAAAAACAAGAGAAATGTTAGTAAGAACTTGGATTTTTTTTTCCAGCTCCAATTTGTGGAGGTTTCTTGGTACTGAATGTTGTCCATATCCTGACTCTTTCCCCAGTTAGCTTAAAGCAAAAGTATTTCAAATTACATTCCAAAAGAGTCAACCAAAAAATCCAAAAATATGCTAGAAATTATGCTAATGGGTAAGTACTGATTTAACCCCAAGCTTGTAATTTTTTCAGGTTCTATAGAAGCTCACTCTGGGGCTGGGGAGACAAAAAATCCTAAGATCTGGCTTAACTGATATATCATAATAAATCTCACATTATTAAGAGTTAAGAGTTAGTCTTTAGCAAGTGTTTCATGTGTGCCAGATACCACAGATACCAAGCCCTTCACAAGCACTCATCTTGGTCTTCACATCAGTCTTAGCAGGTGGGTACTAATAATATTAGCCCCATTTTAAAGATGATAAAACTGAGGTGCACAGTCCACCTGGTTGGTAAGTAGCTAAGCCAGAGTTAAGTTCAGGCTCCAGTGCCTGCAGAGCTAACCATTTGGCTACATTTCCACTCTTCTCTTTCATCAAAGAAATCTTTAACTAGTATTTTCTTCCATTTGTAGAATAATAATCGCCTTTCCTAAGGGCTAGTCCTAAAGGCATTCTCTTAACTTAAAGTCCTAAAATGCTTGTAGACCTTTCTAGCTGGCCATTGTCAGAAGAGTTGTAGCATTAAGTCTCTTTCACGTTCTACTTTCTATGTTCCATGTGGCTTAATGTTCCCTGTTACCCGGAGGCAGGAGCAGGAGTTGGGTACAGTCCAGGGTGGTCCCCGTATAGTACCCAGCCTCTCCCTGGCCACTAGCCCTGTTCTGCAGCTCGAGGGGAAAAAAACGAGTCCTTCCCAGATGGCTTCTGTGCCTTCTGCATGTGAGATGATATACGTCAGCTTGCCCTGTGCCTTAGGTTTACCCAAGAAAAGTTTGCTGAACCGACATCCAGGTTCCCATTGTGTCATATATGATCTAGATTATTTGAAGCCTGAGTAACCCAGTCTACAGGGAGGAGGTTTGGAAAACATTTGATGACCTGTGATCTGTGCCAGCTTTAACACTCAGGTTTTTGCTCATTGTTTTTCAATCTTTTTCTCTATGGCACACTTGAACCTGTAGTTAAACTTCCATGACACACTGAAATTATGTTGCTCAAAAAAAAAAAAGCAAAGGAATGTACATACTGTGCTTTCAGCTTCTTTCAAAAATAATTTAATAATGATCTTTAAAATTTTTCGCAACTCACTTAAAATCCTCTCACACCTCATCAGTGTGCCATGGCACATCGGTTGAAAATCAGTGTCTTAGTTGCTGAGGCCAACTGTTCATGAAAGGCTTCCCAAACCCAACCGCCCAAAATATGATTGAAAACTTTTCCTTAGCTTGGAAGGGGGATGGGAATAGCCATGTGGCTAATAGTACTCTGTACCTGGCCTGCCTGGGGTTGGATCCTGACTCTGCTGCTCTCTGGGCAGGGACCCTTGTGCAACTCAGTTTCCCATTTGTGAAATGGGAATAGTGAAAGTAGCTCACAGGTTGTATACATCCAGTTCATTTGTCTAATAGCTATTGAGGGGTTAGTGTGCTGAGCTTGGTTCTTAACTGGAGAAATAGCAAGTAAAAATTACCAGACGAAATAGAGAAAATCCCTTTACCTCAAAGACCTCGAGTGGAAACAGTGGCGCTGGGGGTTGGGGGGGTGTTGGCAGCCAGGATGCTGTTGTGGCTGGGGTCCTGTGAGGGAGGAGGAGAGTGGCCACCACAGGACTTGGGTTTTTGCTCTAGCACTGTAGGAAGCTGCTAGGCGGGTTCTGGGCAGAGAGGAGTTGGGACCTGTAGTCTTAGTGGGAATGGCTCTTGATGCCATGTTGAAAACAGTATTTTGGGCAGGGTGGGGCCAGGGAGACCTTGTTGAGAGACTGCATGATCATTCAGGCTGGAAGTGCTGGACGCTTGGACCAGGAGTGGGAGTGAGGGGGCTGACAAGGGAACCTGCTTTCAAGTTGAAGCCAACAGGATTTGCTACCAGATTGGATGTGGCTGGGGAAAGGGAGAAATTGGAGTTGACTCCAGGGCTCGTGGCCTGAGCAACTAGAAGATGGGGGTACTTTTTTGCTGGATCTGGGTGGAAGACTCAAGTTCAGTTTCCCCATGTCAGTTTGAGGTGCTCTTGTTATAGCTCAAGGGTATTTAAATAGTGTTGATAACCTCATTTAGACAAAAAAATCAAGTGTGTTAGTAACAGTAAACACTGATGGGGTGCTAACTTAAGTATGTACAGCTCTAGTACCTTGGACTCAAGTCATATTTTACAATCCCAGTTGGGTATCTAAGAGGCATCTCAAACTAATGCAAGACTCTAAGTGATGGTGGTATTTGTGAGCTCTTCCTGTCCTGTCTGTGTGACTTGCTCAAGAAAGGGCAGCCCAAGTTTGGCGAAGGGAAAGTTAGTTCCTTTGGCCCTAACAGCAGTGTGCTTTCCCTGGCGCAGAGCTAGATTTCATCATTGGCTGTGATGCTGCCCAGAAGTTCTCTAAATAGAGAGGTGACCTCTCTCCCAGGCTTTTGCAACACCAAGTGAAACTTTCTGCTTGGGTTAGAATTAGCTTCCTAGTGGGTACTCCGTTGGCTCTGCCTGGCCATAGCTTAAACTTCTGGCAAAGTGGGGCCCAAGTCTGAAGCTTCATTCAGTGGCAGGATTGGTTGGGAGCCAACAAGTCTTTTGTTCCTGCTTCCAAAGTTGGCTAATTTTCCTTTGGCAATTTAGGAAGAGTTGACTCACATGGAAATGTGGTTGGAACTGTACTTATGTCAACTTAAACATAGTTTGATGTTCCTTTTTATATTTCATGGGGTACAGACCTATTTCTGTGTTCTCTGGAAAGAGAGAATTTTCTTCCATAACCCTTTGAGAAAGCTGGGAAATTTTGACCTGCTTAGGAGGTTAGTGGTCAGAGAATTGAGTTCATCTGATTTTTTTTTCCTAAACAGTTTAACAATACTTGAACTTTTTTTTGTAAAGAATAAACTACTATAAATTTTTAATTTTTACTATTTAGGCAGATTTCCTAGAATGATATATATGTAGCACATTTTATATCATAACTTTGTATCCAGATTTATAATCCCTTTAAATTAGAGAAACATAAGATTTTAACACTGAGACTTAACTAACTATAGAGCACTTGAAGGTTATGGCTAAGTTCTGGCAACTCTCTCACTTCTATCAACACTGGTGAGTTCTTTGCTCTGGTGAACCTCTTTATCTGTTCATAATAACATATCTCCCCCCTGGGACATTATCTGATTGTTCTTAGATTTGTTCTTTTGCTTTAAAAGCTAAATGGTAGTACATTATTTCAGAGATGTCTGTGACTGTTTCCTGAACAATAAGATGTATGAAAGGAGCAGAAATAAATAATTTTTATAATTAAAAAAAAATAAATAAAAGCTAAATGGTTTTGATTTTTATTTTTAGTATCCTTTATATATTACTACAAAGACACCCTAACAACCATTGTTAGCATAGAAACAGAACTGTTATGGGAAGCAGAACTATTTACACGCTGATCATGTCATTAAAAAAATGATAAATTCAGTGTGAGCTCTTAGTTATGTTCATTTGTTGGTATCACAGACATTCCATGTTTATTGTGAACCCTCAGCATCTCACCAGGCGCCATTGGCGAAGGGATTCCATCAGCAAGGAAAGTATGTTCCCTCTCTCAGGTGCCCTACAATTTTTGAATTGTACAAAGATAAATGTTAGTTTAGTTAATTACATTCAGAACTAATGCTAGTTCCTATTTCAAATCAGCAGTTGAAAGTATACAGACTTACTGCAATGTTTAAATATTTGTTTGGTTAATTATTTCCCAGAAGCCACTGCTTTTATTAATTATAAGATATTGACTTGAAATGGTATGTTTTCAGGAGAGTGATATCATCATGATCATTATCTTTTAATTCACTTGGGCAGCTGGGTGTGGTGCAGCTTGTGTGGAGGGTCCTGGCCCAGGGGCGGGTGTCAACTGGGGAGAGAAAAGGTGGCCTGAGGCAGTTAAGCAGGGGCAGACGGAGTCTTGCGGAGGGTCTGAGGGTGTGTGGACAGGCGCGGAGGGAGTCCTTAATTAGCTACACTGTACAGAACAGTTCAAAATGAAGATTCTTACCTGGGTCTGGATATTGTCTTTTATGCCCATAGTCTATCTGTCTCCCCAGATGATTTTAAAGTAGCTTTTCTAGGTGAAACAAAGAACTGTAGATCAGTTATCTGCTTACTATCGAGGAAATCATGACTTTGGGGCAGGGGACATTCTAGTTCAAATCTGAGTGACATTTGTCTGAAATATTGTAAAACCTCTGATTTCTGGTCTTGGCTTATTTTCAGTAGCATCTGAGGTAACCAGTTTGATGTATTTATTGGTTTTCTTAAATGGACCGATGTCTGAACCGTGGGGATGATTTGAATAAACTCCTAAGCATTTGTCATTGTTATTAGGGAATCTGGACAGAGAAGCCCGGGCTCTGTCACAGTCTTCCATATGCAGCAAAATAATATCTTCAGTATGGAAGGGAGGCAGTATTTGAAATCGTCCTTGCAAGTGACTGTGTGTTCAATAAACTTGGATGGTTTTCATCTCTTTTTATGCCCTGTACTTTTAGCACCTGAAGTTCTTTTTTTGAGACAGAGTCTCAAGGTGTCGCCCTTGGTAGAGTGCTGTGGTGTCACAGCTCACAACAACCTGAAACTCTTGGGCTTAAGCAATTCTCTTGCCTCAGCTTCCCAAGTAGTTGGGACTACAGGTGCCCACCACAGTGCCCTGCTATTTTTTGGTTGTAGTTGTTGTTTGGCAGGCTGGGGCTGGATTTGAACCTGCCAGCCCTGGTGTATGTGGCTGGCGCTCTAGCTGCTTGAGCTACAGGTGCCGAGCTGGCACCTGAAGTTCTGGACCTGGTAAAGCTCTAGTTTTCTGATCTAAAAGCACCTCTGTTCTCTTCAGAGAGTGATCGATTGCCTGGAAGATGAGAAAGAGAACCTCACCTTGGCCATGGCTGACCGGCTGCAAGACTATCAGGAGCTCCTGCGGGTGAAGACTGGCCTCAGCCTGGAGGTGGCCACTTACCGGTAAGGATGCTGTACAGAGTCAGCCTTGAAGCCAGGGGCATAAAATCACCCTCTGGGGAGTCCCTGTGGCCTTGTGACAAGCAGAGAGCAGGCCTTGGCATGGCCAGGCAAGAAGTCCAGGGCCCAGAGGAGGAAGAGTAGGGCCTTGCTCAGACCACCCAGCAGTTATCCCCTTACACCTTGCACCCTTAGCTGCCTTGTGTGTGTTCTGGGCTCCAGTTCAGAGTTTTAACATGTCAACACATTGGATCCCAGAAACTAGAAACTGTTGGCAGATGAACAAGCCTTGCTCAGAGAAGTTACAAAGCTAGAAGGTAGAGGGACAGGAATTGGGCCCAGGAAGTCTTAGTCTGTCTGCCTATTCTACTGTGCTTCAAATCCCAGGCTCTGATGCCACCCTGCATGGGTTTGGCCTTGAAGCACTGCATTTCTGCCAAGAGATTGCCATGGTGCTCTAGGGCAACTGGCTTTGTTTATCTAGATATTGAACAACGCCATGAAAAGGAGATAAAGCACTCAAAGGGGTTAGGTGCTGGGCAGGGCAGAGAAAACAATCAGGTCCTCTGGGCAGGAATTTTTAGAGCCTAGGATTTCCCACTTGAAAGAAAGATTATAATTGCTAACATTACGGAGCCCTTACTGCCTGGCACACACAGTACTTAATTCTTTGCTGTTGGTCTCTGTTCTCAGTCACCCTCTGAGGTGGGCACCACTCACCACTTTTATAGTTGAAGGTCTGGATTGTAGGCTGGTGAGGAACAGACCCAGCTGGAACTGGCTCCAAACCTGTGCCTTACCCACCAAGCCATGTGAAAAGGGCACTGTGCCTGCTTTGTTCCTAGGATGGTTGTGAGCATAAGTCTCAGAAGGGGTGAGCATGCTTGGGAGACCGCATCCACAGAGAGTAGAAGGCATGCTGGTGAATGCCATGGTACAGTGGCACTGTCCTCAACAGGTGAGGGAGTTGACCTGGAGAGGATAAGAGGGAGATCAGCTCCCCTGGGTAGGGACAGGGGAGGGACAGAGTCCAGGCCTAATTTAGCACCCCTTGTAGGCTGCCTATACAATCTTCTGATTGTTATTTTTGTTGTAAGAATATCAGAGTGCCCTGGGTTGCTTTGATGTCCATTAAACTAACGGCTGGTGCATTAGTTCACTTTGTTGCCTTAGGCTGGCCTCACTGTCTTTTTTGTATAGAAGTCTTGCATCAGCCAGGATTAATGACAGTGCTTATGACTATCAGTGAAGAGGGAGCCTGGGCCCAGGGAAGCTGCTAAGAGGTGGTTGGGGCCCAGCCAGCAGGGGCTTTTCTGGATCCCTGACTGAGAGCCAAGCTATGGCTGAGTTCTCCAGAGAGGACTGGTGGTCAGGGTTTGGGGAGAGAATGGAGAGGAGACATCAGCCAGCTGGTCCTTCCAAAGGTTTATCCCTGGCATTCTCCTTGGAAATCTCATGGGGGAACAATGGCAAAATTAAATTTGTAGGTTATTGAATCACATGCTCAGTTATATGATCTAAACTTTACTGATAAGGAAAATTTGAAAACATTCAGGCTTTATTTGGGGCAAGAAAATATTAATCAGGATTTTTATTCATTCAAGTGAAGGAGACTCTTCTCAGACTGATTCACGTCAAAAAAGGAGTTTATTACCCAGACACATGACAGAGTCCTTAGTTTTGGGCACAGTTGGTCCAGATGGCTAGAGGAGGTTGGCAGCCATCTGTCCTTGCTTCCTGTAGTCTCTTCTTCTGGGCTCTTCTCAGCCTGTGACTGCATGGGCCCCTGAGTAGCTCTAGCCTTAGGGCCACTCAGCCATGTCCCCTTATTCAAAGGAGAGGGCCTCTTCCCAGAAATCGCATTGGAGCTCCAGGGCCCAGCTCTCTGGTTCTGTTGGGTCATGTGCCTATCCGAGAGCCCATCCTTGGCCAGAAGGATAAAGTTCTCTAGAGCATGTGCAGGGGACTGGAGGGTGGAGGCAGCTTCTTGTTAGTCACATAGACTGAGGCTAGGGTGGGAGTAACCCCAAAGTGGGTGCTGTTCTGGAACAGCTTCCAGGCAGGCCCAGAAAGCTGAGTTCTGCTTCTGCATCAGGCACCTCATGTCCAGTGAGTCCATCCCTGCAGAGGCCGTTAGCTTTTTCCATTTCCTTTCCATAATTGGGTCGGAATCAGGAGACCTTTATTTTATGTTTTGTCTCTCTGGGACTTTGAAACATTTCCTTTCCCCCTTTGCCCTACCCCCTGTTCTCTGTCCTGAAAAGGCAGACTGCCTGGTGGGCATCATACCCAGGAGTCCAGGGCCTGCCTTTTCTTTTTTTTTTTGGAGACAGAGCCTCAAGCTATCCCCCTGGGAAGAGTGCCATGGCATCACAGCTCATAGCAACCTCCAACTCCTGGGCTCAAGCGAGTCTCCTGTCTCAGCCTCCCAAGTAGCTGGGACCACAGGCGCCCGCCACAACGCCC
>CAUYQV010173941.1:0-15990 GCA_963574575.1 Galagoides demidoff | reverse complement strand
CTAGCAAGGCAAAGGTTACAACATGAAAGTAAATATTTACATTGCCTCTTAAAATAACTCAAGCTGCTCAGGCGCCAGCTACATACACCTGAGCTGGCGGGTTTGAATCCAGCCCAGGCCCCCCAAACAACAATGATGGCTACAACCAAAAAATAGCCAGGAATTGTGGCAGGTGCCTGTAGTCCCAGCTACTTGGGAAGCAGAAGCAGCAGACTCGCTTGAGCCCAGGAGTTGGAGGTTGCTGTGAGCTGTGATGCCAGAGCATTTTACCCAGGGGGACAGCTTGAGGCTCTATCTCAAAATAAATAAATAAATGAATATAGCTGGCTGTTGTGATGGGCACCTGTAGTCCCAGCTACTCGGGAGGCTGAGGTAAAAGGATTGCTTGAGCCTAAGAGTTTAAGGTTACTGTGAGCTATGATGCCACAGCACTCTACTGAGGGGGATGAAGTGAGACTCTGTCTCAAAAAAAAAAAAAAATGCATCTCCCATGTCAACATCAGCATTCCCAGCCTACAGGGACACATTGGCCAGATCTCTCTCTGTGGCCTGAGAAAGGGAAAGACTGCCCAGGTCTCCCAGGATCGCCTACCAAGGATAGCCCCTAAACCTTCCTCACTAACCAAAAATGGAGTCTGGACAGTCCAGGGGTGATTGAGGAGCCCTAGTGGACCTAGTGGACTCTTTACTCAGGTAGGAGGGCCCTGAGCCAGAGAAGATACCCCTCTTCTGTGCAGATAAGGAAACTAAGGCCCCTCCTAGGCCCCAGGGTTTACTGATGTGAGTTCAGGGTGAGCCCCAGGCCTCCTAGGTTGGAGGGTGCTGGGGTCCTTTCATTCCAGGGCCAGTGGAAACATGACCCCTCCCCAGGAAACACAACACCCCAACTCCTCCCCACTAGTTTTGATCTTCCTACAGGACTTTGAGGATTTAAGTCTGAGCTGTGGGTCCAAATCAACACTTCCCCACAATGGCTGTGTGGCTGGGTCTAGGGTCCACAGTGCCTGACTCCTGGGGGTGAGATTAGCTTCCAGAGACAATCTGTAAAAGTCCTTTCAATAGGATCCCCCACACTCTTCCCACATTAAGCCGCCCCCAAGGTGCACAGATGGAGGGCAGAGAAGCCAGGGAGATGTGGGAGTGTTTATTATCATGGCTAACTCAGCCCCAGCCCTCCCTCCCTGGCAGTCCTTTATCATTTCCTATCAATTTACTGACACCTCCAGTAGGATGAAAGGAAACTGAGGCAGACATGGGGGAGGGGAAGGGCGATGTCCTCACAGGAAGGGTGGTCCCATGGGAGGAAAAGGCAACAGAGGGTGGCGCTTGTGGCTCAAAGGGGTAGGGTGCTGGCCCCATATGCTGGAGGTAGTGGGTTCAAACCCAGCCCCAGACAAAAACTGCAATAAATAAAAAAATAAAAAGAGGTAACAGAAGCTGGTGGTTTCCTCTCCTCCTCATACCCCTTGCTAGGAGCGGGAGGGGCGGACAGGCAGCCAAAAGCTGACCTCACTCCTGCCAGGGCCAGTTTGTGGCTGTAAGTGCTTGAAAGATTCCCCAGCTGCTGGGGAGTGAAGGGCAGGAGCCTGGGGCCAACGCTGGAGGCACCCCTCTCCCACTGGAGGCCTTGAACCAGAAATAGACAAAAACCCAGAGCATGTCTGCGCCCCCACCTCATCCCACCCCTGAGGTCTCAGGGTCCCCATCCCCTCCTCAGCACAGACTCCATAGAGACTGTCTGTACTCTCGGGACCAAAGCTCTGACCCCTGAGAGGCCCCTCCCCCTACCATCCTTGCTGTGGAGCTGAGCCTACTTGTCCTGCCCACCTGCAAAAAAGAGCACCTCTCATCTTTTTGGTAACTCTGCTCAGTTTCCCTGATTTCAAAGTGAAGGTGTGAGCTCTAGTCTCTGAGGAGATGGGCCTAGGTCTAGGTTCCAGCTCAGCCTATTCTCTCAATGGGACCACCAGTGGGGAGGGGATGGTGTTTTCCTTCCTGGGGCTCAGTTTACCTATCTCCAATGCAGATGAAACAAGTTTTACAGATAGGGAAGCTAAGGACAGAGGAGGGCAGCTGAGACCCCCATTAGTCAGCATTCAGTAAATGGAAGAACGGAGGCAGCTGACCACCCCAAATTCCAGCCAGTCAGGGAGCCTAGTCTCTGCCTCAGCAACCTAGGTAAACAGCACAGGCAAGTCTGGAATATTTATTCATGGCTATGAGGGTCTGCAGTAAGGGGCGGCAGCTGGACTGTTCTTGTAGCCCCTTAAACAGTGAAATCAGAGCTTATAGTCATGCAAGAAATGCAGTGAAATGCAGAGCTTATACACATAGCACCCTAAAAGGAGCCCTGAACTGGATCTGCTTAGCAAAGCCTGGCCGTTCCCTGACATGGTTTACAGTCCCCTTGAGCATTTGCCTGGTCACTGGGCCTCCAGAGTTATGGTTTGCAATATCTCACTCCCTCCCCTCACACCCTGGTGTTATTGGCTTCATCCATCATGTGGATGGGGCTAGGGCTGCAGCTCTAGAAGCTCTGTAGCCAGGAGGGGAAATTGAGGCATGGAGGGGTTAATTGGCACCCCTAGGTGAGGACACAGCTGCAGGCATTGGATAAACCTGGGTTTCAGCCCAACTCTGCCACCCATCATGGATACTATGCCTCTGCTGTTTTCAGAGTCTTAGTTTGTTCATCTGGAAAATGGGATATAATAGTGCAGGGTGGGGGCTCAGAGCCTAGGGGTTTCTGATAAGCAAAATGGTCAGTCCCACAAGAGTAGAACCTCTCATCCCTTCACACACAGTACCAGTGTCTGGTTCAAAGTCAGCTAGCCCTCAATGAATGTTTGTTGAATGACTGAATGAGCATATTGTGCAGAGACTCCAAGTCAAGTGTACTTTCTTGACAACTAGGAGAAACTGAAGGCAAATGCCTCATTCTCCATTGCTCACTCCTCCAGGAAGGCCTAGGGGGCAGGAGTGTTGGTGAGGAAAGGTTTCTCTTAGATGAGGTGGGGTTGGGGGACTGCAAGAGTCAGCTGTGTTGGTGAGCAGATCTTTAAATTAAAAGCTATATATATACTTGGGCAGTGCCTGTGGCTCAGTGAGTAGGGCACCAGCCCCATATATCATGGGTGGTGGGTTCAAACCCGGCCCGGGCCAAACTGCAACAAAAAAATAGCTGGGTATTGTGGCAGGCACCTGTAGTCCCAGGTACTCAGGAGGCTCAGGCAAGAGAAGCGTCTAAGCCCAGGAGTTGGAGGTTGCTGTGAGCTGTGATGCCACGGTACTCTACGCAGGGCGATAGAGGGAGACTCTGTCTCTACAAAAAAAAAACCTTAAAAATATGTATATACACTCCAGATAAATAAACAGAGCACACATCCTGGTGACAGGAAGAATTAAGTTGCCCTGTTGGGACCAGGGAACAAAGGCTGCGGACGGGAAGGTATGGGGCATAACACTGCCTCTTGTTCCTGACTGTCCCTACTCTATTCAGGTTCTAAGCACTTACAAACCCTTTGGCTTGCTGGGACCCCTGGGGAGGTGCTTAGGGAGTCAGGGAGTGAGATTTAGTGTCTAGGACCCAAGTTCTGAGCCCCAAGTTGGGAACCCAGGATATGGCCCAAGTTCAGGTTAGACTTCCTACCTCACTGGGTGCCTCTGAGTAAGTCAGTGTCCTTGCCTAAAACAGGGTGAGCACTTCCCACTGTTCCAGACCTGTGGCTATACTTGGCCTCGGGTTGGGACAGCCCAGGTTCCAGTCCTGGCCTAACACTCCAAGGGCTGGGGTAGGCAGCTGGATCTTCTTCGTGAGGTCCTGGCAGCCCTCATCCGGTTGGATGCCAGGGAGACCTTATCATAGCACAGAAGGAGGCCCCCATGGGGGCCCCACAGCTGCAGGGTCCTTCCTGGCTCCTTCTCTGGGCCCTGAGCCCAGCAGAGAGAGGCAGAGGGGAAGGAGGGGAGTTTTCAATTACAGAGCAGCTAATCCCCCGGTGAGGGCCGTTCTGGGGCCCAGTAAATCTATTATGAAAAGCCTCTAAATGTATGTAAAACCGGCCTCTGACAATCCAGGGATTAGGCCGCTGGGAGGGGAAACCGAGGTGTAGGCTGCCTAGCGGATTATTTTAGCAGGGCCCCTGGAGGGTTGAGGAGAGCAGTCCCCAGAGATTGTGGGCAGAGGGAGAGGTCATTTTATGAGGAAGTCAGCACCCATTTCACAGCTGGGGAAGTGGAGGCTGGAACAGGACCAGATCCAGAGAGAAGGGGGCCCTTCCAAGGCCCCCACTCAAGGCCATCAATGACACATTCCACTAGCTATACCTTCCTTTGCTGGAAACCAAGGGAGATTGTCTCACAAGGATGCGAGGGCACCCACAGGGGAACTAGAGATCCAGAGGCTGTGATCTCAGGGTCTTCAGACCCGGCTTATGTCACCATGGCTTGACCCAGTCCTTCTACAAGTATTCCAGACTCTTTCAAACTGCCCCCATCCCTTTGTGCTTTTGAAATGTCTTTATTAATCACTGTTTACCAGTCTGAAGCAGAGGCTGCAGAGTTGATGAGAGAGAGGAGACATGAGGCTCAGGAGACCAAATGAGGGAGGTGAAGAGGATGGGTCCATGGGTGAAGACCACCTCAGGTGAAGGGCCTGCTCAAGCAGAGATCTGTGGGCCAGGGGGACGCATGAGCTGGGAAGGCCCTGCTGCTGGGGGAAAGGAAGGTTGGTAGAATAGGATTTCTTCTTTCCTTCTGAGGGAGCCCTGGTAGAGTTTTCACCCAAATGGCCCTATATCAATTGAAGGATAATTGACCCCAAAGGCTACTTCCCTCTAGAGCAGCGGTTCTCAATTTTCCTAATGCCTTGTCCCTTTAATACACTTTCTGTGGGCCATGACTCACAGGTTGAGAACTGCTGCCCTAGGGCTTAGTTTCCCCAGTTTGGCTCCCATAAGGAGCAGAGTCTGTTAACCATCCTGCCAGTGGGGCTTTGTTCCAGCTGTTGCATGTTCCTTCTCCTGGGATGCCTTCCTCACCTGCCAAAATCCTTCCAGGTGCCCTGGTGTGTGAGGCAGAGAGCGAGGCCCAGCCCCCCACCCCACCACTAGACTCCAAGGCTACAGGTGGAGAAACTGAGCCATGCAGCTGACAACCATATCCATGGGCTTCTTGGGCCTGTGGTCTGGCCTTGTCTAGCTACCTGTGTGCACCTGCTGCCCAGGTGATTATCATGACTCAGCTGGGCCCAGGGTTCCCAATTCCTCCAAGTCACAGGTGGGAGTTTGTGTAGACATGGATGGGTGGGAGAGTCTCAGAGAGGATGGCCCTGGAGTCCAGGCCTTGGTGTGCTGGTTCTTTGACTTAGTCTCCTCAGAATTGTCACCACCAGCTGCTGGGTAGGGGTGGGGGACCTGAAGGGTGTTGGGGGGGTTCCAGAAGCCCCCACCCCCTACCTGCCATCAGTCAGGCCCACTGGGCCCCCTTCAAGTCGTCACGGCCCAGCAGCAGCTTCGGGAGGGATTATTCTGGCCTGTCCAGGGTGGATTCAAGTGGAACCAACGCTGACGAACTGAATGTGTCCCCACAGGCCTGGCCTACCCACCTTTGTCCGCCACCAAATATCTACCTGACTGCCGTCATGGACACCGCCTGCTGCCCCTGAGCTCCATTTCTTACAGCAGCTTCTCAGCCAAGCAGCCCAGCTACATCCCCCTCTCAGGCTTAGTTACCCTGTCTGTAGCATGGGAATTCCATTGTCCCTCTCATTGGACTGTCCAAGGGCTGCATAGGCAGAGGTGGCTCCAGGGGACAGACATGCTCCTGAGCTGCCCTAGCTTTCCCAGGAAGGCTCACCCTGTCCCTCCATCTGGTCCTTTTACCAAGCTTTTGTCCAGGAAATCTGAGGTGACAGGGAGAACGGATTCGCTCTGGGCATGAATGGGGCCGAAGCGAATGCTATTGACCCTTGACCCTGGCCCCCTAATCCCAGGGTTGAGGTTCTCACTGCATAGGGGCCCTGAGCAATGAGATGGGGCATGACCCCCGCCCTGGGCACCAAGGGGGGCTTCCGGGTCAGGGTTGCATGGGCTTCAGGAAGATGTGGCTGTCCCACTGGCCACGTGCCTAGTCACCACTCCTCAGAGACTAACTTGGGAAACTGAGGTGTGTGAGTCGGTAGAGCCCTCAGAAGCCTTGCAGCCTTGGGGTGGAATCCAGGCCTTGCCACCTCCAGGCTGTGTGATACCACCTGGCAGCTGCCCCTTTCTGAGTTGCAGCACAGGCACTTAGGGAAGCCCGGCTGGCCCTGGAAGGTGTGTCTAGCTTCTAACCCCCCGAGTCCCAGTGCCTGCCTCTGGGTACCTGACCTCCACTGTGTGCCCCCTGGGAAAGCCCCAGAGACTCCCCCACCTGTAACGGGTAAAATTTTCCATCTCTACTCATGTCTTATGTCCTGGATTCCCTCTCAGCACCCACTGTCCTCAGTGCCCAATAAATACTTGAGGAGGAAAGGAGTGAATGAATGAATGAATGAAAGGATAGGGGTGGGTTGTGACTGCATGTCTGCTAGCTGCTGATTCTTAGTCCCCTTGCCACCCGGCTCCTCAGAGTTCTTGACTGGAAGCTTCTGCCACAGATTAAATCATTCTCCATCGCGGGCAGGGTGCGTTCCCACGCTCCAGTGCCCCTGCACTCCCTGGTGGCTGTGTGTCTGTTCCACCCTGCCAAGCTGTTCCTCATGATCAATTTCAATTTGGCCTGATCTCTGCCTCTGCAGCCAACCCTCCCTTGGGGGCCTGGGGCTTGGGAGAAAGAGTTGGTAATCTTCCCAGTCCTCTCCACCAGTTTCCTGAGATCCCTATCTGGTGATGAAGAGGGCTCTGCTGAGGCTACCTCCCTTCTGAGCCTCAGTTTCCCTATGTATGGAAATAAGGGTGTAAGGTAGGGCAATCTAGAGTCTGCTTTATGCATTTATGGAGTGCCCACCATATGCTGGGTGCTGGGATGCAGTGGGAACTAAGGCAGACAAACCTGAGCTGTAGTTAATCCGAGCAAGGAGAAGAGGGCAGGAGGTTTCACACTGATGGGCAAGTAGAGGCCTGTGCGGGGGTAGGGGAAACTTCACCTGGATGTGGGGAGGGGTTCCTGAGCACCCTGAGAAGTCCCACCCAACCTCAGCAGTGGCCTTACTCAAAAGGTTGCTTGGAGGTCCTGCCTATGCTGTGGGCACCCAGCCTCAGTTTTCCCAGCTGCCTGCTTTCTCAGATCATTGCTGGCCCCTGCACTGTGGGGCTAGGGAGGAGGATACACAAGACTCAGTGACAGTATCACCCAACATTAATCAGTAGCCAACATTTATTACTTACTATGTACCAAATAGCCTAGTGGCTTTGCCTGTCTCATCTCTTGTAAACACCCCCCAACTATCCTGTAATTATAACCACTTTACAGAGGAGGAGACAGGCCACAGAGGCGAAGTTGCTGGCTGTGGTCACAGACAAGTGGGTGGTGGCACTGGAGTTTGGTGCCAGCTCTGACCTGTCCTAGAATCTCAGACAGGAGGTGACGTAGAGGGTATCTTCCTCAGCAATGGGGCCCCAAGACCTTGTTTCTGGGTGGGGAGGCACACATGGGCTCCTGGGTGCCTGCAGTTTGGTTTGAACTTTCTGGCCCTTCTATGTGACATTGGGGCCACGCATGTCCCATTTGTGCCTCAGTTTCCCAGCTTGTAATGAGAGATTGTAGGACACTCTTCTCTCTGACTAAGGTGAGATGGGGCGAGAGAGAGGTCCCTCCTCTCCATGGCTGTGCTTTCCTAGTGTACTAGCGTCCTTGCTACCCTACTCCCAGGCCCTGCGTCCTCTCTGGGCCCCCTGCGGCTCCTGGCTCCTGCTGCCACTAGGTGGAGTGAAGAGGCACAGCAGATGCATGCTCCAGGACTCCAGAGCCTGTGGCCTGTGGCACTGCTGTGCAGCTGGCTCTCCCTCCCACCCCACAGATAGCACCCAGACAGCTCACAGGGTGTGCATCGCGGGTATGAGCAAACAGGCAGCTGGGGAAACTGAGGCTGGGTGCCCACAGGGTGGGGAGGACCTCTAAGCACCATTCTGAGTGAGGCCTCTACTGAGGCTGGGTGGGATTTCTCAGGGTGTTCAGGAACCCCTCCCCAAGTCTAGGTGAGGTCCCTCTTCCCAGGTGACGGGCCTGTGGGGGTTGAAGGGCAAGGTCTTTCTAGATTTCTTCTGGGTGCGTTACCATTATTCTTTCATTTAAGAAACACTTATTGAGCACTGACTGCACAACCACTTAGAAACCCAAGGGCAGCAAAGCAGACCTGTGCTGGTCCCACCAATAGAGGATGGACAACCAATAAGAGGATAGTACTCCAAGAAGGTGTTAGATGCCACAAAGATGACAAAAAGGGGCTCAGTGACATGTTGGCCAGGAGGGCTTCTCTGAAGAGGTGATGTTTCAGCTGAAACCTGAAGTATGAGGAATATCGGGAGGGGTAGAGCCATTACAGCAGAAGAGCAGCTGCAGGACAGCCCCCCCCCCCCAGGGTGGAGGCAGCTGGTCACAGGAAGGGCAGTGAGGTGGGGCAGGGCCAGCTCCCACCCCCAGGCCTTTGGAGATCCTTCAAAGGGGCTGGAGTGTTTTGCAGAGAGTTCTGGGCAGCTATGGAGGGTGAGAGCAGGAGAATGGATCCAAATCTCCTATATTCACAGAAACCCTGTGACAGCCTGGGGACAGACAGGCCATCCAGGGTAGGAATAGAGGCTAGAGGACTCCCCAGGGAGAATTTGGGAGGAGGTCTAGGTGTGAGATGGAAGGGTCTGATCAAGAGTGGCGGGAAACTTGCTTTTGGGACAGAACAGGTAGGCTCAGGGATGTGATGGACTGCTGGGGAACCCTCTGGCTGGAACCTACCATCCCCACTGTGTCCCTAACCTCCCAGAGCCTCAGGGTTGGATCTGACCCTCTGCCAGGAAGCTCAAGCCTTATGGATACCCCCTCCCACCTCTGTTTCCTTAATTGCCTCTCCTGACGATTAATTCTCTTGTGGGACCCACATTCCAGAGGAGGAAACTGAGTCACAGAGGGTTTTTTCGCTCCCAATGTATCCGGATCCCCCTTCTATGTATTAGCACATCTGGGTCCCCTTCTGTATATCAGCCCATCTGGGGGGCCTCCTGGATTTCAGCACATCTGGGTCTCCTTCTGTGTAATTAGCACATTTGGTATCCTTTCTGTGTTTTGGCACATGTAGGTGTGCTTCTGTTTATTAATACATGTGGGTCTCCTTTTGTGTATAAGCACATCTGGGTTGCCTTTCATGTATTACCACATCTGGGTCCCCGTCTGTATAATTAGCACATCTGGGTGCCCTTTGGTGTATTAGCACATGTAGGTCTCCAGGGCATAAGCTCATCTGGTTTCCTTTCTGTGTACTAACACATCTGGTTCCTCTTCTGTGTTATTAGTGCGTCTGGGTGCCCTTCTATGTATTAACATATGTGGGTCTCTTTCTGTGTAAATGAGCACATCTGAGGTCCACTTTCTCTGTCCTGGGTTGCAGAAAAGCCACATCTCCCAGATTGAATTCTCATTGTCATTTAGGGAGGTCCTCACAAGACCCCTGGTACAGTCCTCCCTCAGCTTTCTCAGTGTCTGTGTTTACTCATTTATTCACCTGCCCTTAAAGTGCTGGGACTTAAAATATAGTTTGCCACACTGTGTGTGGCCCCCCACACCTCCCTTGTGATTGGAGCAGGGTGCAGCACACGGACAGATGTGGGTTACTTAGCTGGTCCCTGCCAATACACCCTGGTGGTCTCTATGTGTTCCCTGAACCTCTTGACAGTCATGGCTTAGAGTGATGTGCACCTACCATGTGCCTTGCTCTAGGACAGTTCTTTGGAGTCACAGAGCCCTTTGTGCCTCAGTTTCTCCCTCTAGAAAGTGGAACTCCTAAGGGGAATAAACTAGAAAACTTCAGTTTCCAGCTGGGGGTCAGCCTCAAGGCTTTGGGAGGTGAGGGGACAGCCCAGGACTCTGGGTCTGACATCCTCTGCCCTTGCTGCTCTGCCCCTGAGCCATGCCTGCTTTCCCCACCTGAGTTCAAAGCACTTGGAATCAGGAATCCAGCTCTCCATCTTGTCTCTTCCGCTTACTCCAATGCAACCACCCTGTTCTGTCTTTAGAGAAAATGGACAGCTCACTTCCATGTGTGTCAACCTTAACCAGCTCAGCAAAGGACAGACCCCCAGATGGCCACCTATGGCCTGTCACACCCCTCCCAACCCACAGACAACCATTTCTTCAATTTTATTATTATTGTTTTTTTTTTTTTTGAGACAGAGCCTCAAGCTGTTGCCCTGGGTAGAGTACTGTGTCATCACAGCTCACAGCAACCTCCAACTCCTGCATTTTAAGCTATTCTCTTGCCTCAGCCTCCCAAGTAGCTGGGACTGCAGGCGCCCGCCACAATGCCTGGTTATTTTTTCGTTGCAGCTGTCATTGCTGTTTGGTGGGCCTGGGCTGGATTAGAACCCACCAGCTCTGGTGTATGTGGCTGATGCCTTAGCTGTTTGAGCTATAGGCACCAAGCGTCTTCAATTTTATTTTTATTTATTTATTTTGAGACAGTGTCTCACTCTGTCCCTTGGATAGGGTGCTGTGGCGTCAAGCTCACAGCAACTTCAAACTCCTGAGCTCAAGCAATCCCCTTGCCTTAGCCTCCTGAGTAGCTGGGACTACAGGGACCCACCACAACACTTGACTAGTTTTTCTTTCTTTCTTTTTTTTTTGCAGTTTTTGGCCGGGGCCAGGTTTAAACCCACCACCTCCAATATATGGGGCTGGCGCCCTACTCCTTTGAGCCACACACACCACCCTTTTTTTTTTTTTCTTTCTTTTTTTTTGAGACAGAGTCTCGAGTTGTCACCCTGGGTAGAGTGCTATGACATCATAGCTCACAGCAACCTCCAAGTCTTGGGCTCAAGCCATCCTCCTGCCTCAGTTTTTCTATTTTTAGTAGGGATGAGATCTTTTGCTCAGGCTCTTTCTGAAATCCTGAGTTCAGGTGATCCGCCAGCCTCAGCCCCCGAGAAGGCTAGCATTATAGGTGTGAGCCTCCATGCCTGGCCGTTTTTTTTTTTTTTTTTTTTAAGAGACTCTTTGTGTTGCCCAGGCTACAGTGCAATGGCAATAGCATAGCTCACTGCAGCCTTGAACTCCTGGGCTCAAGTGATCCTCCTGCCTCAGCCTCCTGAGTAGCTAAGACTGTAGGTAGGTACTTGCCAACACACCTGGCTGATTTTTCTTTTTCTTTCTTTTTCTTTTTTTGAGACAGAATCTCACTTTGTCACCCTCAGTAGAGTGCCAGGGTGTTGTATCATAGCTCACAACAACCTCAAACGCCTGGGCTCAAGCGACTGTCTTGTCCCAGTGTCCCAAGTAGCTGGCACTATAGGCACCCACCACAATGCCTATTTTTTTTTTTTTTTTGAGACAGAGACTCAAGCTATCCCCCTGGGTAGAGTGTCATGGCATCACAGCTCATAGCAACCTCCAACTCCTGGGCTCAAGCGAGTCTCCTGTCTCAGCCTCCCAAGTAACTGGGACTACAGGTGCCCGCCACAACGCCTGGCCATTTTTTGGTTGCAGCCATCATTGTTGTTTGGCGGGCCCGGGCTGGGGATTCGAACCCACCACCTTAGGTGTATGTGGCTGACGCCTTAGCCGCTTGAACCACAGGCGCCAAGCCACAATGCCTATTTTTAAACATGGGGTCTCACCCTTGAATAGGCTGGTCTCAAACTCCTGAGCTCAAGGAATCTACCTACTTTGGCCTCCCGGAGTGTTAGGATTACAGGCATGAGCCACTGCACCTGGCCTAATTTTTCTATTACTTTCTAGAGACAGGGTCTCACCATGTTGCTGAAGCTGGTCTCAAACTCCTGTGCTGATGTGATCCTCCCACCTCAGCCTACGAGAATGCTGAGATTAGGTGTGAGCCACTATGCCCAGCTTTGGTGCTGACTTTTATGTTCAGTTCAACAAACAAGTCAGATATGTTATGGCATACGTGAGCAAGACAGAGTCCATTCCCTCTGGAAAGTCACTATCATTACAGAAGACAAAAGCACTATAGCACACTCTGACAGAGTTAAGGATCAAGTTCTTCTCTAGAAGAGTAAATGAGTCTTGGTTTTTCCTATTTTATTTTATTTTATTTTGTTGTTGAGACAGAATCTCACTTGGTCACCCTTGATAGATGCCGTGGCATCTTAGCTCACAGCAACTTCAAACTCTTGGGCTCTAGCGACCCTCTTGCCTCAGGCTCCCAAGTAGCTGGGATTACAGGCACCTGCCACAATGCCTGGCTATTTTTTTAGAGAGAGGGTCTCGCTCTTGCTCAGGCTGGTCTCAAATTCATAAGCTCAGGCAATCCACTCACCTTGGTCTCCCAAGTGATGGGACTACAGGTGTGAGCCACCATGCCTGGCCATTTTTTTCTTTTTTAATCATTGAGATATAATTCACATTCACAATTAAGAGAATTGCTTAAACCCAGGAGTTTGAGGTTGCTGTGAGTTGTGACTCCATGGCACTCTACCCAGGGTGATAGCTTGAGGCTCTGTCTCAAAAAAAAAAAAAAAAAAGAAAGAACATTCTCATCATTCCCCCCCAAAACCCTGTCCCCACCAGCAGTCACTCCCCATTCTCTCCCCAACCCCTGGCACCCAGGAATCCACTTCCTGTTTCTATACATCTGTCTGTTCTGGACATTTCACATAAAAGGAATCACATACTGTGTGTCCTGTGTCTGGCTTCTCTCACAGAGCACAATGTCCTCAAGGTCCATCCACATTGTAGCCTGTGTCAGATCACAGGGTTGGTGATATTCCACCATACAGATCTGCCTCTAGTTTTTTTTGTCGTTGTTGTTGTTGTTGTTGTTGTTGTCTTTGAGACAGAGCCTCAAGCTGTTGCCCTGGGTAATGTCGTGGCATCACAGCTCACAGCAACCTCCAACTCGTGGGCTCAAGCGATTCTCCTGCCTCCACTTCCTAAGTAGCTGGGGGTACAGGTGCCCACCACAACACCCGGCTATTTTTTGGTTGTAGTTGTCATTGTTGTTGTCAGGCCCGGGCTGGATTTGAACCCACCAGCTCAAGTGGTATGTGGCTGGCGCCTTAGCTGCTTGAGCCACAGGCGCCAAACCAATTTTTATTTTTTATTTAATTTTTTTTTTTTTTTGAGACAGGTCTCACTTTGTAGGCCTTAGTAGAGTGCGGTGGTATTAACAGCTCATAGCAACCTCAAACTCTTGGGCTTAAGCAATTCTTGTGCTTCAGCCTCCCAAGTAGCTAGGACTACAGGCACCAGCCACAATGCCTGGCTATTTTAAAACACGAGGTCTTGCTCTGGCTCAGGCTGGTCTCCAACCTGTGAGGTTAGGCAATCCACATGCCTTGCCTTCCCCAAGTGCTTGGATTACAGGCATGAGCCGGCATGAGCCACCATGCCCAGCCTAACTGACAGGGCATGTCCAGTCCTTTTCTCTGGGACTAACAGTTGGATTAAGCATTGTAAGTGAGCAGTGAAGTCTGCTCCTTTCTTCTTTTGGGCTGGCCCTTCTGAGCTAGCAGCTCTGGTTTGGAGTCTAATACATAAACTCATCCACAAAGATATGCCCCCAACCCTGACCTCCTTGCTAATAAAGGTGGCCCCACCAACACACAGAGGTGGCTTCTGTTCACCTCCCTGAGCCCAGCCTCTGCTCTGTCCTGGGGCCCCCCCAATAGCTGCACCTGCCCTGTGATCCCCTCCTTCCTTGAGCAACTAGGGGGCTTTTTCACAACCAAGAGTCAGACCACACCTCTCCCCTGCCCTAGTCCTCCCTGGGCCCTCCGTTGCCCTCAAGATGAATCCATACTTGGGGCACAGTAGTACACCTGAGCTGGCCACACACAAGGCTTCCTTCTTTTTTTTTTTGAAGAGACAGAGTCTCACATTATCGCCCTGGTAGAGAGCCATGGCGTAACACGGCTCACAGCAACCTCCAACTCCTGGGCTTAGGCAATTCTCTTGCCTCAGCCTCCGGAGTAGCTGGGACTACAGGCGCCCACCACAATGCCTGGCTACTTTTTGTTGCAGTTTGGCCAGGGCCGGGTTCGAACCCACCACCCTTGGTATGTGGGGCCGGTGCCCTACCCACTGAGTCATGAGCACCGCCTGAGGCTTCCTTCTTATAGGGGTTGGGGCCCACGAGAGCTGGGGAAGTGGGAAGGGGATTGTCCCCACTTTCCAGGTTGGGAAACCAAGGCTCAGGGGGTTAACAAGGAAGTCAGGGCTCCAGGTCTTGAGGCCTTGAAGTCCCAGGAAGTGGGGGGAGTCCTCAGTGATGTGAAGCTATGCCAGCCAGACCTTGCCCAGACAGAAGGGCCCCCACGGGTAATCTTAGGGGCCTCACTCTGCTGTTTCCAGGCTCTCGGCAGCTTGGGGAGGGTCTTTGTCAGAGTCCCTCTGAGACCCTCAAGAACATCACTTGCCTAATGAGGGTCTCTGGTCCTCAGCTGGGGAATAGAGGCCCTATTTTCCATTCGGCTGTTTCTCTACCCCTGCCCTAAGAGGATTGGGACTTTTGAAGTTAATGGGAAATGAGGGAGGCTCCCACATAGAGAATGCTGACACGAAGGACTTAGAGGGGGCTTTGTGAGCTGGGCAGGCAGCTACCCACCCCTGGTTGGCCCTGATGAAAGCACCGTGAAATTTACAGTGTCAGGACACCCCTCAACCATGACAGGTCCCTTTGCTTAGAGAAAGAAGGGAGGGAAATCTCCAAACAGTTATATATGTGCATGTGAACGTGTGTGTGTGTGTGTGTGTGTGTGTGTAGTGTTGTGGCCACAGCAGGGAAACCCTGCCAATCACCAAGGTACTGTATCAGCAGTGCCCACACCCAAGGCCCCTTAGCATCCCCACTCATGCAGGAGGGTTCAAGATGGTGGATAATTTTAGCAGCCAAGAGTTTTTGCGTTTTTTTGAGGCAGGGCCTGAGAGTCAGAGGCCATTCATCACCCAGGACAAGAATCCCCACCCAAGGACTGCTGTTTGTTGGCATGCTCCAAGAGACAGGAAGCTCAACACTTAGCAAGGTTCCTAGATGAGGCTTCCTTGCATGTGGTCCCAGGGGAAGGTAAAGTTGTGCCTTTCAAAGCCACAGAGGTAATGTGACATGGCACAGGAAAAAAATGCAAGTTTTTTTTTTTTTTTGAGACAGAGTCTCGCTATGTTGCCCTCCGTAGAGTACTGTTACATCATAGCTCACAGCAACCTCAAACTCTTAGGCTTAAGTGATTCTCTTGCCTCAACCTCCCAAGTAGCTGGGACTACAGGCGCCTGCCACAATGCCCAGCTATTTTTAGAGACAGAGTCTCTCCCACTCTGGCTCAGGCTGGTCTCAAATCTGTGTCAGGTAATCCACCCACCTCAGCCTTCCAGAGTGCTAGGATTACAGGCATGACACAGGCATAAGCCACTGTGTGCAGCCTATTCAGATTTTCCTTTTTTTTCCCCCCAGTGGTAAGACAGGATTTTATTAGACAGACAGGAATACAGGAGTAAAAAACACCAGAGCTTCTGGCAAAGGGGGAGACCTAAGTTGGGAAATTTCTCTCACATGGCTCCTTTGTCTAGGAATGAGTTTTTTTTTTTTTTTTTTTGAGACAGAGCTCAAGCTGTCACCCTGGGTACTGTGGCATCACAGCTCACAGCAACTCCAATTCCTGGGCTCAAGCCAGTCTCCTGCCTCAGCCTCCCAAGTAGCTGGGACCACAGGCGCCCGCCACAACACCTGGCTATTTTTTTTTTGAGAAAGAGCCTCAAGCTGTCCCCCTGGGTAGAGTGCTATGGCTTCACTGCTCACAGCAACCTCCAACTCCTGGGCTCAAGCGAGTCTCCTGCCTCTGCCTCCCAAGCAGC
>CAUYQV010173937.1:0-32491 GCA_963574575.1 Galagoides demidoff | reverse complement strand
CTGGGCCTTCTGACCTCCAAGACTGGGAGGAAGTACATTGCTGCTGTTTAAGCCACCAGTCTATGGTGTTTTGTATAGTAACACACTAAGTTCACAAGGAACACAGTGCAGAAAAGAGGTCCCCAACCAGGCCCAAGGACCGGGGAAAGGCTTCAGAGAAGTGACATACAAAATTTGGGTATCCCCATGACCATGACTTCCCATTCGGTAAGCATCTGTGTTGTGCATGTCTTTGGGGATTCTGGTGCTTGACTTGTGCTCTCCTATCTTCAGATAAAACAGAAAAGGCAGGATGTGGTCAAGGTAAGAATCCTTTGTCCACATAGAAGTTTTCATTAGCAGAAGAGCAGTCAGATTGTCAGGAAGGTCAGTGAGGCCTCTCAGGACCTCATAATTCTGTACGAATTCAGTGGGGCAAGGAAGGTTTGTATTTCATTGACTCAAAACCCAGAAAGTGGCTCGGCGCCTGTGGCTCAATCGGCTAGGGCGCCAGCCACGTACACCTAAGGTGGCGGGTTCGAATCCCCAGCCCGGGCCCGCCAAACAACAATGATGGCTGCAACCAAAAAATGGCTGGGCGTTGTGGCGGGCGCCTGTGGTCCCAGCTACTTGGGAGGCAGAGGCAGGGGACTCACTTGAGCCCAGGAGTTGGAGGTTGCTATGAGTTGTGATGCCATGGCACTCTACCCAGGGGGATAGCTTGAGGCTCCGTCTCAAAAAAAAAAAAAAAAAACCCAAAAAACATTCCTTGTATTGTCTTGTGAACACAAATGGGCTGAAATTCCCTACATCCAGGCCTTTCCCCTCCTCCCCCAACCTCATTCCTACCCACAGAATTCCTACCTACAGAATTCCACCCCATCCCCCCACTCCTCCTGCTGCACATTATAGAAAGAAAAAAGTGGCAGAAACATGAGAGAAAAGAAACTTGGCAGAACTCCAAAAATTCCCCCAGGGCCCTCAGACCCCTTCTCCCCCTCAGTAAGATCTCATTGATCTGGCCTTTAAGGTGTGGCAGTGCCTCTCAGAGCTCTGGTTATTGGCTTTCCCCATTGGATGAAACCTATTACTTCTTGAAATTCCTCTAGGTAGTCCAAAAAAAAGAAAATCTCCCCTGGGACCATGTTTTAAATGCAGTAGGCTGGAACACTGGGCAAAGCGGTGCCCAAATCCAAATCCTCCCCACAAGCCATGTCCAGCCTGCGGAGGTCCTCACTGGAAGTCTGACTGCCCAGGTCTTTCTGGACATCTGGTTTGCAATCACTCCCAGCACCTAGCAAAATTTCCCCACCTAAGCCTAGCTGTAAAAGACTGATGATCCCCAGAAAATCAAGATGCCCTCTGGATGTCATCCTGGAAAACTAAACTCTGGGTATTTTTACTAGTGGAAGTTTTGGACCAGTAATCCTCTGTCTCATCTCTCAATTTACTGACCAGGCAGTCTCCTGAAAAACAACTGTTCATATCCTTGCCCTGTGTGGATATCAACCAGTTCAAACTGAAGACCCAAAATGTTCCTGGAAAACATCCCTCCCTTCCCCTTCCCCATTTTCCTTTTCCTTACAGAGAGCTCACACCACCTGTCATCCTGCTTCCTTATAGTAAGCTAAAAAGACAGGGAAGATAGAGTCAAATGGAAGGGTCTGCCCAAATAGAACCAACCCCCACCCTCCCAACAGATGTCCCACCCTGGAAAGGTGGATGTGCCAACCCTCACCCTTCTGACCTTTAGAATCCCCATCCACCATTACCCCACAGGCTGATTTTCTTCTACAACTCAGCTTGCCCTCACTAGGGTGTAAATAAAAAGCCAGTGTTGCCCACACAGAACCTAGATTCTGTTTTCTGATGTCACAGGCACAGGGACAAGGCTCCCAGGGCATCCCTGAGCTAAGCCAGTGGCTGAGCTGCAGCACCTGCTAATTTTTATTTCTTAATGTTTCCTGCCATAGTGGGTTCATGATTTAATAGTTTTAATCTCTGTGAAAGCACTAGGTCCAGGAGGGATTAGTGATAATTGTGGTCCAGAACTGCTAGGATCCCTGTCCTGGTGGGGTTGGTCCTTGAGAAGGACTCACAGTGCTGGCCCTATGTACAGAGTCACCTGGTCTGCAGTTGCTGCAAGACTAATTATTGCATATAATATAAAGAGGAAATAATCCAGGATGAAGTTTATTTTTGCCAAGAAGTTTTATAATCTATACAAGTACTATGAAACCTCATTGCTATTTTACAATAAAAAATTTTAACCAAAATATAAAAAGGTATACTTTGGTTTATTAGTTTTGGCTTAACTATAAATTTATTGTTAAATTATTATTTGAAACATCTAAACCCATTTACTTTAAATTTTTGGAATTCTCCTCTTGGGAACTTGGACCCTGCTACTTAGGGCAGCTTACAAAAGGGCAGAGAGCAGTGCTCACAAGGTTGCTCCTGCCCGTTCCTGTTCTGCCCACTCCATTCCTGAGGAGACGCCATGACCACCATGCTGACCTCACCTGCCCTCCCTCCCTCCCCTGACAACCAGCTGAGGCCCCTGGTGGGGCAAAGTTGCAGGAGGGCAGAGGGTATTTGCTCTTCCTCCCTCCCCATCCCCTAAGCTCTGGCATTCACGGTTGCTTCAAATGCTGCTCCAGTGGGAGCAGGGTCCCTCTCTGCCCCTCCAGGCCAAGGGAACTGGCCTCCTTATGGTGGGGGTTGGAGGCTGCACAGTTCTCACCCCCAGGGTCTTGGGGCCCAGACTGCAAGGGTTTCCTGCAGTGGCACAGACGTGTTTGCCTGTGAGCCCCAAATTGACGTGCTGGTCCCTGCATTCACAACTGAACTTCTGAGGAACTCAAATCCTCACACAAAGCACATTGGGCTAACTAGAGCCATGCTTTACACCAGGCGTCCTCAAACTATGGCCTGCAAGCCACATGCGGCCTGCCGAGAACATTTATCCAGCCCGCCAGGTGTTTTTGCTTCTTCTGCCTCTCCTGCTTAGCAGCTGACTCGTCCTGGGGTCTGCAGTCCGGTCCTCCAACGGTCTGAGGGACAGTGAACTGGCCCTCATGTTTAAAAAGTTTGAGGACCCCTGAAGATCTGGCCAGAGCACAGGAGAGAGGATACAGTGCCTGGCAGTTCTCAGAAGCCCTTTCTGCTGCCTGAAGCCCCTCCTCCAGGAAATGTCTGGCTTCTTTGTGGTGCCCTACCCCACCAGCAGTCACTCTGCAGGACCACTGTGTCCACTACAGGCTGTCTGGGCCCAGTGTCCACCCCTTAATGAATGAATGGGAAAGCCACACAGGCCAGAGCTGTGCAATTTGGACTCCTTTGGGACAACCCAATACTTCACGTTTTTGAAGCAAAGTCATTCATCCCAACGTGCATTATTGGTGATAGCAGTACTCCTGGATACAGGCATCCCTTTCCCTCCAGGGGCTTGTTCCTGTCCCATCTTGTGCAGTCCTGGGTCTGCAGGTGCCACAGGGCCTATGTGGTATAGCCTGTACCCTGCAGCAGCTCCATGGACCATACGAGTCTCCACACTGCGTAAACCACCCTTCTCCTCACACTTTTCCTCGAGCTCTGAACAGCATAGTGAGGATGGGGGGTTCCCTGGCTCAGCACAAATTAGAAGGCTCAGCAGTGGCCACCACACTTCAGAAAGACAGTGCTGATAAACGTCTAGCAAGGAAGTTAAATATAGCCCTCAAATAGTTCAGGTAATCAAGGTTAGCATAAATTGTGACTTGACACACTAATATGTTAACACAACTTTAGAGGGATTTTCCTGCCTTATTAAATCTCAGGGGAAAAACCAAGACCTGAGGATGACCTGGATGCCAGCATTGTCCAGTGTGTCTCTTTCCATGTGTGTCGCTCTTTAGATCAAATTAATTAAACTTCTCTAAAATGTAACCTCCTGTCACTCAGTTGCACCAGCCACATTTCAAGTGCTCAAGGCCACATGTGGCCAGTGGTCCCACACTGGACAGGGCAGCTCTTTACTGCAGATAGTTCTCTCAATGTTGGAGATCAATGGATAACCTTCCACCCACATACCCCCTCGAATTGTTAACACTCAGACACAAGTATTCACACACTCTAATCCCAATCAAATGGGGACCAAATAGAGGCTTCAATCGATTTGAAACTATCACCTGGTTTTGTTGTGGGGATTATCCTAGCACAGGGCCCCAGATTCAAGGCAGTGGGCTAGGTCCAAACTCGCTGCCTGTGGCTGAGGTTCTGCGTTTCCCTCCCTGTACACAAAGTGCAATCTGCTCTGAGCTGCACTAACCCTCCCACTCAGACCTGGAGCCCTGCAAAGGTGAGTGACAGCCCCAACCCAGTACCTGGGCACTCTGCTCACCTCAAGCTTCCAAATCCTCCAGGGAAAGTGCTCAGTTCAGTGCGGTGTTTCCACAAGTGTCCACTGGTTATGATCATTACAGGGCTCTGGAAACACCAGGACTTCATGCTGAGGACAATCCAGCAGGAAACACACATAGCTTGCACAAAAGGGCCTGACCCAAAGCTCTGACTCAGGAAAAGACGTGGCCACAGCAGAAGTTAATTCCAGCAATGGCTTTGGAAAGAAACATTCGTAAGACCTTGAAATTCTTTCTGAGGGTCCAAGATCCTGCCAAAGGCAGGGAGAAGGTCAGGATTTAGCTCTGTGACTTGTATTTGCCAACAAGAAGCCAAGGCCCTGCTAAGGTCACTGAACAATGATTTATGGCTGAGCAGAACGGCTGCCAGGTGGGAGGGCACATTCTCAGGTCAGCCCACTCCTCTTATCCTATCTGAACTGGCCTGGTAGAGGCTGCTAGCTGTGGATCTCAGGGGAGCTGACCAGGTATCCCCAGAAAACACTCCACCCAAAAGTACAGTGTGTTTTCCTCAAATAAGGAGACATCTAGCTCCCCACATTGATGGGTGCTACCAGTTGTACCCTATTGCTGCCCACCAAGATGGAGGTACCTTGTGTGACTCTTGAGAACTGGCAGTCATAAAGCAAGAGCTCTGCTGGGTGCAGGTTAAACTTACTATCACTGGGGTGGCTGGACCACCCGGGTGGTTGCAAGGCCTGTGGAGAGTGTCTTCCTCAGAGCCCTCCCCTCACACTGCACCTGGCCCCTTCGGGAGCTTCAGAGTGAATCTGGTTCTGAGGATCTCCATGACCTCTCCTGCAAGCACCATGCTCTGCTCCTGATTGTTCAGATCGGTGTCCATGTCCAACCTCTTTGAGGGCCAGGCATCCTCCCAGTATGAAGGGCAGTTCAGCCGTGAAGGCAGCTGTACACATCAGACTGTTCATGGAGAAAAGGTGTGATGGGTTTTCTCTTTAACTCTAGATCCAAAGAATGAAGACACTAATGCTCTCCCAAGTCTTTTGGTTAATTGCAATTCCTAATATATAAAATAGCCACAAAAGGTACAGTTACGTTGCCTAGACCAAGGCCAAGAAGAATTGTTAAACATTTGTTGGATGAATGAATCAATCACAAGAGTGAAAGTTGGAAGGCTGACTCCTCCCCCTGTAAGGATGCGTGCCTTGCTGTGCCTGGCACAGTGCTGCCACACAGCAATTCTCAGTGGGTATTTATCAGGGTAAGTTAGAAAGTGCTCAGATTTGCAATAAGCCACAAAGGTTTTTCTTATATAGATTAACATAGTAGGAATGTTTATAAAATATCAAAGCAAGAAAAAGATGAGAAATATGTTTTATATATATAATTGAAGAAAGTATAAGGTACAGGTCTGTGCTGGAAAGGTCAAAACTTCAAAGAAATGAGTAATATTCTGGGGCTGCAAATATTACCAGAACAGATTTAAAGAAAATCTAAAAATAATCACTAGCCAGAAAGGCATTTTTTAAAAGTCAGTGAAATATGAGCTATAAAAATGTCAGTAAGCCTAGTGGTTTTCAGAGGTGAGTTTTTTTAACTTTTTAAGGAAAAAGTTATTCCTGGGGGAAAAAAACTGTCCCAGAACATAAGAACAAGTGGAGAAAAGGCATAACAGTTTATTTATAAAACAAGAATAAGCCTGTGGTCAAAAGCAGACTTTACACTGGGACAAACATCAGAACCAAACAAAAATCGCAGGCTAATTTCACTTATAAGTACAAAAGAGACAATCCCAAATAAAATATCCAGGACATAATAAAATCAACTTATAAGTATGTTAACAACACACAAAGCTCAATTAAGGAGATTTTCCTCGTATGCAAAGATGCTATGTAATTACGATTAATACAACATACTGTATCCCTATGAAAAAATGCTTGTCTCAACAGACATTCACTCACCCTTGTTTCTTTCCTCCATAAACGGAGCTAGAACTTCTTAGGACTCACTAGTTGGAACAACTCACATGGGTGTAGGTAGTACCATCTGTGATTGAAGCCAGCTCGGAACATGTCCTAAACCTATTTGGGGCTGTGGAGCTGTTTGCTATCTAGAAAAACCATGAACTTTTCTCCAGAAAACTTGCACAGAAGCCCCTGTGCACATTTAGGGCCGATGGACTCATCGGAGTCCTCTTGGGTGTTTCTCTGTTAAAGTCAGGGACATTTACCACTGTTCCCTCCACAAAATATCTTCCAAATTTTAACCAATAAAGTAAAACATGCAAAATAAAAGTTTTCTATTTATTGAGGTAGAAACAAAACTGCTACTTATGGGTGGGGTAAGTGCACGCCCAGAGAAATCAAGAAAAGGCAACAGAAATAATCAGTAGGCAAATCAAAAGGCAACAGAAACTATCAAGTAAATTGGTCAGTAAAACTATCAGTAAATAGATCTCATTTATCAAGCAAATAATCAGTAAAACTATGAAGTAAATAGGTCTCATTCAAACAGCCACACAAATGGTAAACAGCTAGTAAGAAAATTCACAGGACACATCTGGGCCTAAAGCTCAGAAACAGAAGCACTTCCCAGAGCAACAGAGAGAACCATCGTGAAAGGTACCTTGTCTCCCTCAAGGACAAGGATGCCACTCTCCCTCTCCCACAGTGACAGTGAGAGTCACGGGGTGTCTGGGGGCTCCTGGAGAGGACAGAAGTTCTGGGGTTCATTGTAGAATAAAGGCTAGGACAAGGCATGGATATTCAGTGGGGGCCAGAACATGACTGTCTGCTCAGGGAGGGGTCTCCAAGTGTGAAGAGGCCCTGGAGGGGGGCTTCATGCAGTGGAGAAGGGGCAGGAAAGTCAATGTGATTCTGGGAGAATTGGTGAAAACATCTGTTCTTATTTAGTAGAGTTACTGCAAATAAATTCCCAGTGGATTAGAGAGTTACTATAAAAATATCCATAAAATTAAAAAAAATACAGATGACTGGGCAGGTCTCTGCTCCTACACTACAGAATACCTAGTAGGAAAGCAAAGGGAGAGTCCATAAAATAAATGGCAGATAGATTTTTAAGGACTTTATTTGCATTACCAAATAAATCTTACAGCTGAAGACCAACACGAGAAAATACTTGTAACAATACAAGGGCAATGTTCTTATAGATCAAGAGCTCCTACCATCAATAGGGAAGGAAAGCATTCTAACAGAAAAACTGGCAGAAAAGACAGAATTAAACAAAAAATAATAATAAACCTAGGAAATTTTTAAAATGTGTTAGTAATTAAGAAAATATAATTAAAATACTGTATATTTTTATGTCCATAAAATCGGTGATAGTTGAAAATATAAAACTTTGTGTTGGTGAGTGCTATGGCCTGAATGTACAGTGTAGTTCCACACTCACGTGTTGGAGCTTAACCTTTATGGTGATGGCCCTTGGATGATTAGGTCATGAGGGCCTGTCCTCAGGACTGGGATCAGGACCTGGGATCAAGCCCTCATAAAAGAGGCTTGAGGGAGACTGACTGGCCATTCACCATGTGAGGTCAGCAAGGCACCATCCTTATAGCCCAGAACAAGCCTTCTTAGATCTCAAGTCTGCTGCCCCCTTGATCTTGTACAGTTTAGCCTCAAAACCATGAGCAATAAACTTCTGTTATTATAAACTACCCAGACAAAGGTTTTAGGGTACAGCAGCCCCAACTAAGACAGTGAGAGTATCAGCTAAAGGAACACTTGCATATATTTCTGGTAGGAGTATGTATTTGGCATATCTTTTTTGAAAATCATTTCACAGTATAGGCTCAAGAGCATGAAAAATATTCATATCCTTTGTCCCAGGAACTTGACATTTATACTAAAATTTATTAATTAAAATAATAAGATATTAAGAAAACAACCACATTGTGAATGGTTTAGTAATTCTAATGTTTAGTTTTGACTCAATCAGGTTAGCAGGATAAAATATCTGCTATGGTCTGAAAGTCTGTGTTCCCACAAAATTTATACACTGAAATCCTTACCCCCGAGGTGATGGCATTTGGGAGGTGATGAGCTCATGAAGGTGAAGCCCCAGGGTGGGATAAGCATCTTCATGTTATAAGAGAGACCCCAGAGGGCTGCCTCACCCTTTCCCAATGTGGAAACGTAATGAGAAGATGCCCTGTACAAGGAAACAGGCCTCACCAGACACAAAATCTGCCCCCTGGACCTACAGTTTCCAGAACTGTGAGAAATAAATTTGTTGTTTATAAGCACCCAGTCTGTGGTATTTTGTTACAGCAGCAAGATAGGCTAAGATAAAATTCCACTAAAAATCATTCTGTGACCAGGGGTCTATAAGAATTTGTTTTCCAGAAAGCAAATAGCATGTAGGGAGTCTGCAGTGCAGTTTGTGCCTCTGATTTTGTAAATACTCTGGGTGCCGTGGATGCTTATGGCCCCGTGGGAAAGGCAGGTGACTGGGACAGGAGCTTCCATTTGTCTGTGAATGGTTGACTCTGTGGTTGCATTATGTAGCTCATTT
The DNA here is from genome assembly GCA_963574575.1 of Galagoides demidoff. Lineage (NCBI taxonomy): Eukaryota > Metazoa > Chordata > Mammalia > Primates > Galagidae > Galagoides > Galagoides demidoff. The sequence goes on along the minus strand of CAUYQV010173937.1, from coordinate 23,618 downwards.
TGTAGCAGTTTGGCTTCTGGAGAAGGCAGGTTGTAGTAAAATTCAAACAACCCACTTGCTATTTTACATTAGCAATTTCTACACATGGTCTGTGCTTTTGAAAACCTGGAAGCTCCCATTACCCCATCTGAGTAAAAGTAAAAATAGAGGCCAGGGCTGACTTTTCTATAAGCCAATGGCCTACAGTCAGCTCAGTAAAATTGGCTACAGAGGCCCCTTACCCCACTTAGACTGTAAATGAAGGTCTTTGTCTTTGAAAGGGCCCAGTCACAGCTTCAGTAACTTATCTAATTTGTGATAGCTGTGTTCTCCTCTTCCACAGTACAGAATCTTCACTGTAACCTTCACCACACACACTAACCACTGTCTGTTCTGAAGTCTCCCTGTTTTTATTTTTTATTTATTTTTTGAGACAGAGTCTCAACCATGTTGCCCTTGGTAGAGTGCCATGGCACCACAGTTTACAGCAACCTCAAATTCTTGGGCTTAAATGATTCTCTTGCCTCAGCCTCCCAAGTATCTGGCACTATAGGTGCCTGCCACAAAGGCTGGCTATTTTTTTTTTTTTTTTTGCAGTTTTTGGCCAGGGCCAGGTTTGAACCCACCACTTCTGGTATATGGGGCCAGTGCCCTACTCCTTTGAGCTACAGGTGCTGCCCAAGGCTGGCTATTTTTTTTGTTGTAGTTGTCATTGTTGTTTGGCAGGCCCAGGCTGGGTTTGAACCCACTAGCCTTGGTGTATGTGGCTGGTGCCCTAGCTGCTGAACTATAGGGGCCAAGCTTTCTCCCTGTTTTAAACAATTTATTTCTCTTTCAATAAAATATTTGTATCAAGTAAAAACTTAGAATTTTCTTTTGCCAGTTCTTTTGGTGTCAGAAGTGGGAGGTGAGTAGCATGGTGAGCCCGAGGCCTCAAGTAATCAGAAGCCAACACCAGGGATCCCTGGAGCCCTCTGTGCCAATGATGGGCCCTGGGTCACGCGTCGAGGCCCCAGGCTCTGTGTTGAGCAGGCCTATTCACAGAGAGGCCTCTGTCAAGGCTTCTGGGAGGTTGCTGAGTTGTGTAGAAGTGCGAAGAGAGTCCATGTCTGTCTCAGAGCAGCCCCTCATACCTAGGGCATCTCAAGGAACTTATGGCAATTGTGGGTTTGGCCTGGCCCCAAATCTGTTGTGGACCAGGATCTTGTGCCTTTTGGAAAAATGGATGAATTTCAAGAATGATAATTTGGAATTACTATTACCACTTGGGGAGTCTTTAACTTAGACAAGATAGTCCAGCATAGGGGAGCGCTTGGGAAGAGAGACTCTTCAGCCTCGTAGAGACAAAGGGATGCATCCTTGTGTTGTGTGTAAGCTTCTAAAATACAAAATGATCCTCTCAAGAACCTGTATAATGTACAAAGGAAAAATCTTTAGCCATCTGAGCAGATAACCTCAACTCATTTTATCTTCCAGAAACATAGTTTAAATCCAGCTATTCTTTTCTAAACCAGCAAAGTTTGTATTATTGAACCTGACACATGACTAAAATTTTAACATGAAAACTGTAAGATCTGTTTGCGTATGTCTGTATGTTTATGATATTCTGTATGAGTGATATTTTTTACCTCCAGATGGCATTGCCAAAATTATAATATGTAAAAGAGTTCTATTTAATTGGCTTCAAGAAAAATAGCACTTATGTAAGTTCAGTATTCCTAAAGTCGCAGAAAAATAGGAGTTAACCCAAATGCTTTTTAAATTCCTGTGATATGGGTATGGGTAATCTTTGGTAAATAAGAATATTGTTGGTTTAGCAAAAAAGGAATCTTTAGAAAAAATTAAACCTTTAGAATTATCAGTAGTAGATCAAATGCAGACATATAACTTTCATTACTGGTCAAATTATCTGCAGGTTACAAAGATTTTCAGCAAGAAAAATGAATTAAATCAATATAAATCTAAATAAAACAAAATACTGAAACACTTTGCTGAACGTAAGTTTATCTACTTTTGCACGATGGAACTGAAGATATTTGAGTCTGTCTTGTGCCACACTAAAAACTGCATTCATAGATTTGCCAATTTACAGAATGCTGGTATTGCAGTTAACTAGCATATACAAAAAGGAGAGAGAGGGAGAGAGACAGACACACAGAGAGAATGTGAATCTTGGGTTAAAAAGGTGGCTAAAATTAAATTATGAGTTTTAAAAATGAGCATTAATATCAAAATACACTGATACAAAACTGGAATTTGGTCTTCTCTTTGTTAAAAGGACAACATTTTCTGGACGCATTGGTCTGCTCTTGATAAGAGAATGTGAAAGATTTTTCTTTGGCTTTTGAGTAATATGTTTTCTTTATCAAACCTTTGGTTACTAAAGTTTAGGTTTTTTCTTAAAACAACTAGGTAACTTTATTTGTTTTTGTCATTTTTGTCAAACAAATAGTGTCCTAGTCTGTTTCCTGTTGCTCCAAATAAATACCTGAGACTGGGTAATTTATAAAGAAAATAAATTTGCTTCTCACAGTTCGGGAGGCTGGAAAGCCAAGGTCAAGGTTGCATGTGGTGAGGTCTTCACACTGTGTGACCAGTGGCAGAGGACCGCCTCAGGTCTTGCTTCCTCTTCCTATGAAGCCACCAGCATCATCATGAGGGTCATCCTAATGACCTCTATAACCCTAATTACCTCTAAAAGGCCCCATTTTGAAATGCCATCAACATATGGATTTGGGATTAAGTTCCCAACATATGAAATTTGGGGGACACATTCAAACCATAACAAATAACCACCTGTGAACCTTTTTCATCAAGTGTTTTTAATCTTTTGAAATTGTTGAAGAACTTACCCAAACCAAATTAAAATGAAATCTTTTTTTACCTCAAACTAATTTTGGGATTTTCTAGAGGGCCCCAGGAAAATGTTAAACTAAACAGATTTATTTGCAAGGGAAAAACTATCAAGCAGAAGTGAAGCTACGTAGGATTGTGTGATATGTTAAATTGTAAGGGAAACATTGTCAGAAAGGTGACAGCTATCTTCTTTAGGTTATATCTGTATGGATATATGTTATTAATGTAAGTTTCCCCCAAATTGTATGAAATCCCTGGAAATCTGACATATCCTGGGATCATGCTGTCAATCATAATGCTAGTTATTATCTTAAGTTGTTATTAATAATGAACTCTAATCATAATCTGGCCATTATAAGTCTTTTGTCATTAACAGACTCTTTATGCTTAAAGCTTCTGCAAGCAGCTGTAATTCAAAATGTGAAGAACATTAATGGCAAGCACAGCTCTGGGTAACTTTAAGATCACACCACTGAACAGGGTAAAAGTGGTCAAAACTCTGATTTGAAACTGATGGGTTCATAAAACAGGTGACCGGAGATGGAGCAGAGCCAGGATCAACTGTGGGAGACTGGGAGGAGCAGGGAGGGTGATTATGATCAAGACTTTCTGTTTGAAATTTGTTTTGTTTTCTATATTTAAAGAATCTCTTTCTATTAAGTTATCCATAACACAAAGTAATTTGGTAAAGTATACTATTGCAAACAAAATGGAGTGTTTATCTTTTTCTCCCTACCTGGCCTGTCCTGAATTCAGAAGCTATGAGTGAGCAGCTTATTTTCAGGGCAATATAGGTATTGGCACATGTTCAGTAAGAATCTGACCGCCGTGTGACAGGACACAGCTGGAGAGGCTTTGGCTTGGCTGCTTACCCTGTAGAGGCCTCTGTAAATCCAATCTGAGATTCCTTATCTCCAGCCAGTTTAAAGGAACTAAGGTTGACTTTACGGGACAATAAAACTCTTGAATATTAACCAAACTTTGACCAGAATGTCATATTTGAGAAAGTACACGGAATCCCTACTCTTATTGCTGTCATGTAAATAATCAGACCAAGTTTAATCAGACTAGACTTATTTTGCAAATAAATTAATCATACTGTGATTATCTTTGATAGGCATGAGGGTGACTATAGAGCAGTGGTTCTCAAGCTTCCTAATGCTGCGACCCTTTAATAGAGTTCCTGTGGGCTGCAACTCATAGGTTGAGAACCACTGCTATAGACAGAAAAACTGCATTTCAGTAAAAAAAAACTACCGTGCACTTGTTAACAGATTTCAACTTGTCAGTGTCTTTAAGGTTTTTTTGTCGAAATTGAAATGGATCTTGAGTTTTTCTGTTTTCCTCCTATGTCTGGATAACTCCAAACCCTGCAAGTTGAAACTAGACAACTTAATATAAACTACAGAGAAATGACCGCAATAATTTAAGTGTGGACAGCCTTCACGTCTGTTGCCTGGGGGCCACATGAGAGTCCACAAAACCACCTGATGACATCACCAAAGACGTTCGAAGTGCAAACCAGGAAACGGCCCCTCATTCCATGGTCTCAAGACACTTCGGGTTCAAGTCTAGTAATCTTTTCAACTGGCTACCCTCTGAAGTCAGAAACTGGGTTGATGATTTGTTCTATTAACCTTGCTTTTCTTTTGTTTCTTAGCATTGCCCAGTTCCTCACATCACACCGAAGTCTGCTTGGGTAGAGGCTCCCCGGAGGCACCACCTCCTAAACACAGGAGCCCTGGCATTTGTCTTGACCTGAGTGGTGTTTACATGGTTCTATTTAGGGTAAGACTAATGCAGTATTCAAAGGCTTATTTCCACCTGAATAAGACATTTTTTGTGATCTGTTTCCTCAAGGCGGCAATGTGTTCCACACATTGGAACTTGGAGAGGAGACTTAGTCTATGGAAACCTGAGTTCATGGTTCTCAAACTGTGGATCGCGACCCACAGGAACTGTATTAAAGGGCTGTGGCATTAGGAAGGTTGACAACCACTGGTCTATGGGAAAAGATACCAGTAAAAGTCTGCATTTGAGCCTCTTTGGAAAGTGCCTCATCTACTACAAATATTTGCAATATAGCAAGAATCTATGAATTGCTCAGCCAGATTTGTACTGGACAACATGACTCATAGCCTCAGACTGTTACTCACTGCAGAAGGAGCAGGCACTCATCCCACTGCCTCATGGCAACACAGGAAACCAGAGACCCTGACAAGTGATCCAGAAAAGTGCAGACTGGCTTGGAAGAGGAAAATCTGAATCCTATTATAACCTATTTTATCTTTGATCCCCTTCCTTCACCTGCTCTCACCTTCCCCACCTGCCCTCACCTTTCTCACTTGCCCTTGCTTGCCCCACCTTCCCCTCCTGCCCATCACAGATGCTAACTCTATACCCTCTCCTGGGTCAACTTTTGCCCTCACCCAGCAAGGGTCCCAAGCCTTCCCTCGCCTGCTTCATCTAGAAACCTGTGACTGTCATCAAGTAGAAGAGGCCTCAAGCCCTTCCCACATGTAAATGTGCCTCTGTTTGTGCCCAGCCTCTTCCCTCCCCAATTTGCTGCCCCGAGCTGAACTGAGGAACCCCTCAGCCATCTGAAATTGATCTCTAGAAGCTCTACCTTGCAATCTCCAGGAATGAGCTGCACCCCCCACCCACCATCCTCTGCCCTTTTCATCATCTGGACACCTCCTCTCCTTCCATGACCCTCAGGCATTTTCTCCCCAGATGAAAGCCCCATCCAGGGTCCCCAAGGCTCGATCCACTGGCCTTTTCTGGCCCCATATCAGCCGCTCCCTGTCTCTTTCTCCTGCCCTCTCTTCCAGGGTGTTTGCCTCAAAATGAAAGGGTAGGTGTGTTTCCAGATTTGGGCCTGTTGCTGCCCTTTGAAAGATTTGTCTTTGAATGTTCATTTCCTCCCCTTTTAAACTAAGGTATCCTGACCCACCCTGGTTACGAAACCTCCATTATCAAACAACGCTGAAGAAATTGCCAATAAGCCAAGTGTCCTTGCAGGATTTGGTGCCTAGGTGGCTTCTCCACTCCTGTCTGACTTGGTGGCGCTTGGGACCCAGGCTGTGACTGCGCTATCCATGGCCTCTCCAGGGACAGCCAGTGACCTGGGTTGGAGAAGCTGCATGCAGTCATCCAAGGCAGAGATGTTGTCGTCAAGCCAAGACTTAAAGTCTCTCAGGGTCAATAGTTTCTACAACTATAGAAAATATTTCTTGTTGGAACCCTGGCAGCTAACCTGAGGTAGGTAAAGGTAAGTGTAATTGTATATATTTTTCACAAAAGCAATTTGGACTTGGGACCTTTGTATGCTTATTTACTTTCTTTTGATTTGGGACTGAAAACATCAGCACAGGAGGTTGGTCTTGTCCATCTTATCAGAGGCTGTTCCCAGGGAAAGAGCCCTTGGGACAAACTGTTTTTCGATTGTTCTGATTTGAGGACATTTCTGGAGGGCTGCAGGGAGGAGCCTTCCTGGCCATGCTGTGAGGATTGACTTGCAAAGTCTCTGTTCCTGGACTTGCCCAAAGTGAGGAGATCACCCTCCCTTACCCAGGGAAGACTGTAAAAAGGTCTTACTTTTTGCAGAAATGATGACCTCCCTCCACTGAAGTCTCAGCCCTCAGGCCTCCCAGTGCAGAGTGGCTCTGGGTATGGGATCTAAAGAATTGGAGGTGAGAGATGGAGATGGAAACTGCTCCATCTGCAAAGCACATGTGGAGACTGAGGTGCATCCTCTGTGCCTTTTGACTAAGGGATGATTCCCAAGGGAAAATTTGGTGTCATCATTCAAGTGAAAATACTTGAGCATGAAGCTGGGTGTCTGCTGTGACACCAAACAGTCACCCTGACTCTGCACCCTGACCTGCAGCCCTGACCCTGCATCCTGACCCTGTCACCCTGATCCTGCATCCTGACTCTGTCACCCTGACCCTGTATCCTGACCCTGTCACCCTGACCCTGCATCCTGACCCTGTCACCTTGACCCTGCATCCTGACCCTGCATGCTGACCCTGTCACCCTGACCCTGCACCTGACCTGCGGCCCTGACCCTGCATCCTGAACCTGTGCCCAAACCCTATGCCCTAACCTGCAGCCTTGACCCTGTGGCCCTGAGCCTATATCATGACTCTGTCACCCTGACTCTGTTACCCTGATCCTGACCCTGCATCATGACTTTGTCACCCCGACCCTGCATCTTGACCCTGTACCTCCCCACTGTAAACCTTCTTTAAGGAGCTATTGTAAGTGCTCCTTTTCCAAGAATCTCAAGGTCAGAGGAAGAATTGATTTTCTTTTAAAATCCAAATATGACATTTCTGAGGTAGAGAAACGGTCACATTTTGGCACTATTTATACCACTGAGACTTATTTCCTGCATCGAGCAAATGACAAAAAGGCAGCTGCCCAGGGCCTGGGCACCTTGGCTCTGCTGCCCAATACTCCAACCTCGCTTTAATCTAATCACAGGAAGCTGCCACAAAGAGCACCCCCCTCCCCGAAATAAGAGGCATGGGGATCTTCAAAAGTGTTGACACCATGAAAGACAAAGATAGGAATGTTCCCTGTTCAAGGAGCCTGGACATCACCACAGCCAAACAACATGGGATTTTGCCCTGGAAAAAATGCCTCAAAAACACTGTTGGGAGAATTGACAAAACTAGATTAGGAAATAGCATTGTAAAAATGTTAAATATTCTGGCCAGGTGTGGTGGCTTACAACTGTACTGTCAGCACTTCAGGAGGCTGAGGCAGGAGGATCACTGAAGCACTCCAGCCTGGGCAACAGAGTAAGACCCTGTCCAAAAAAAAAAAAAATCCTAACTTTGATGAAGGTACTGAGGCTACTTGAGGAAGCCTTGCTCTGAGGAGGGGTGAGACTGGCTGTGCAGCCCCTTCTCCAGTGGCTGCACCTGTCTGTGGAGGGAGGACCGAAGGAGGGAGCAAGCCAGCTTCACCTCCTCCTGTGAGTCTTGCAACTAACTCACTTCAAAATAGGTTTTAAAAAAGACTGCAGAGAATGTAACAATATAGTTTCCTCATTGTTCTGACAAAGTCCAGGGTCAAAAGACAAACCTGATATAAATTTAAGTGTTTTTTTAGGACTTAAAATATTATTCTATTTGAATTCAAAAGTAGTATCTTCTTACTTTTGAAAAAGTAGAAAATACAGTGAAAGGGCAGCAGAAGGGAAAGGACTCAGTGTGGCGTCCCTCACATCCCCACTGCGGACCGGAGCTGCCCGCCAGTCCCCAGCCACACTCCTGATGGTGCCAACGTAGTCAGTGGTGACTCTGCAAACCTTCCCTCTGTTTCCTCAGCAGCCCCTGCCAGCCAGTGAGACTAGTGCTGTGTCCTTTGCTGTCTTCAGTTATCTCAGGACCTGAGGTTTGTACGGTGCCTGTGGTAGAGCAGCGGGATGATGCTGGCTCCTGAGTCTCCAGTGGGGATGGCCTTGCCCACCTGTCTCCATCTGTCTCCCCCACAGAGGCAGCAGTGGGACAGGGGCCTCCCTGGCTCAGAGGGGCTGGGTGTGCTAACGCTTGCCCAGGCTGCACAGGACAGACCTCTCAGGTCCTGGTCCTGTGTGGTCTGTGAGAATCCACATTGTGGCCACAGCTCACCCTGCCACCAGCATCCAGGAGACCCTCTCTGAGAAGAGCCTGGCACCTCTGTCCCCGCCCTGCCAATGTCCAAGACCCTTTGCCTTTTCCTGATGACACCAACTCTAGTCTTCCCTATGGGGGTACTGTGTCCCTATGCATTTTCCTTCTTACCCCCCTTTCTGGTGCTTCTCTCCTCTGGCCTGGAAAAGACTCATCTGTTTATCTGGGAAATACTCAGCATCCCATGCACAGGTCAGTTAGACCTGGGTGAGGACTAGCAAGAGGACATCTGAATCACATTTCCGGGTGCAGCCAGATTTCTGCCTGAACCTGAGGGCAGCCTCGGTGCCCCCTCTGCCCTCCCATCCCCTCTGGCTGCTGAGCAGGCTCCACGTGGAGTCCCTTCTCATCATTGGAACCACCTACCTCCATGGATTGTACTGAGCATGGCCTGGAAACCACAACAGGCTCCCTATGCCATCGATGTGAATAACAGGAACTCGCTGTCCTAGGAACTGTTGGGAAGCTGAACAAAGCTGTCCAGAGAAGCACATCATGACTCCTGGGTGGTTTGATGACCTTTAGGATCTTTGTGGTCTCCTAGGTGGTGATTTGGGGCATTTCTAGGAGGGTCTCTGCCTGACTCTGGTAGCAGTTCAAGGAAGCATTTCTAGGAGGGTCTCTGCCTGAATCTGGTAGCAGTTCAGGGAAGCTGGGCTGAATGGGGCAGGTGAGGTGAGAAGGAGCTTCCCCAGAAGCACTGGGTGTCAGAGCACTGCCTTCAGGGGTGGGAGCTGCGGGGAGGCCAGAGCTGTCATAGTGGTCTGAGTGCTGAAAGCAGAGTGTAGTAATATTTTAGGAATACAGCATAACATGGAAGAAATGTGTCCTCTTGATGCATGGGGAGGCTGAGTGCCAGCCCAGCCAGAGGCTAAATTTAGCAGAAGTGCTCTTTCTCCAAGAACTATGGCAGCAAACAGACAATGTAGGAGTCCTTTCAGAGTGGACACCTCTCCCACTAGCTCCAGTGCACCTCGCATACCATGCCCTGCCATCCCTGACTGTGGAGCAGGGACTACGTGGCAGCTGCAAAGTGCTGGAGCCTGAGATTCGACTATATCTCACAACCAATTCTGTCTGTGCTCTCCTGTCAGTGGCCACATGAAGCTTCTAGACCACTGAAGTAAAATCCCCTATCCCATTAGGTTTCTGGGGGCAGCTCAGGGTTTTGACAGAAGTGTTCCTCCCAAAACCCCAAGTTTCCAGAAGCATGAGCTTGGACAGGAGCTTTTTGGAGAGAGAGCAGTGATTTAAGCCATACTCTGTATGGCGCTGGGTTTCTGGGTCTGAGCAGTGGTGGGATGTGAGGTGGGGAGCTTCAGTGAATGACTCAGGCCCTGTTCTGAGACTAAGGCTCTGGCTTCTCACATCAGGACCCCAGGCTCTGACTCTACCTGGGGACTTATGAGAGATGCAGGGTCTCTGGCCCCTGAGACCCCTGAGTCAGAACTTACAGAGTAAGGAGATCCACAAACCATGTGCCTCTGCCGGGGGTCCGGGAGGGAGGGCGTACCAGCAGAGCTCTGTTCCAGACCGGGGAGGGGGGGACCAGCAGAGCCTCATTTCAGGCTAGCCCACATGCTGCCATCTCCTTTGTTGGTCCTGTTCTGTTTTGCAGTCTTGCTGGTCAGCACCACCTAGCAGGGCAGGGAGCTCCCGTGGTGGTGAGCCCAAGCACTTTGATGTGATGTTTGCTAACTTGAGAACAGCCAGTTTCTGGAGAAGCTTCATGAGGACCAGGAGAGAAAAGTGGCTGGTGCCACCCATGGGCCAAGGCACCAGGGTGGTGGTGATCAGCCTTTGCTCACTGATGAAAGGGCACAAGGCCTGAAGTGAAAATGTCCCTATACTGAGGTGTGACGCCTGACAGCTCTCCAAGAAGGAAAACAGACTGGAAGAATTGTGTGGAAGTTCTGGGAAAGACTGGGAAGATGTGGCAGCTGGTGACAGGAGGGGACCCTGGCAGGCCAGCCTGCTCTGGGATGTGACTGCCAGGCAAATGCCACAGTCACACACCACAGGGCTTCTGGGGGTCCCTGGCCCAAAAGGTTTCAGCTACGAGAGGCCCTCTGGGGTGTCTACCCCACTGCCTAGGAAAGTTTACCTTCTGACCTCACACAGGGAGCTAAGCCTGTGGCTGTTCCAGGAGCTAAATGGCTCTTATGGAATTAATTAACTGTGAAACCAATGAGGATTGCATATGCAATGGGCCAGTAGGATTTGGTGATAGGTTACAGGAAATCAAATTAAAAATATAATAAATCTGTGAAGAAAGTGAGATCCTCGGGAGTCAGTCTCCAGCAGGGACACCGGCACCCGGACAGCCCACACCTGCCAGTGGCCACCTAGCACCCATCCTAGTGTTTGGGGGCATCTGAAATGTCCCATGGTGTGTGCCATCATTTAATCTTTGGAACGAGTTCTGAAAACAACCAAGGATTTAAAGTATTTCAAGAGTGGAAACTGTAATCAGGAAGAAAAATTACTGGTTTTGGTTTGGTACCATCATTTTCTCATATAAAAATATTTTGACTTTCTAATCTGTTAGTAGAGAATATGCTTTTATGATATTTTCAGAATCTCTGAAATGTTTAATTAAGAAGAAAAATAGTTCCTCAGACTGAACAAAAAAGCCATAAAGGATCACGAGTCTCTGCTTTGAGCAGGCAGGATCCACCCACGGCCTCTCAGAAGGACCAAATGACCAGAGAAACGCCCAGACGGTGTCTCTGGGAATGCTCTCCAGTTGCAAAGGAAGCAAGGAAGTTGCAAGGAAAGCAAAGTTGCAAAGGAAGTAGGAAAGGAAGGGAGAGAGGCTCAGAGGCAACTGCTGTGGCTGTGGCTGGTATTTGATTCTCACCTCATGCCAGAGCCCAGGTCATAACCGATGGTAGAGGAACAGAGGTTCCAAGGAACAACAGGCGACCTCTCCTGGGTGCACACAGCTCTGGGTAAGGCCACCGGTCCCAGGGCACCACTTCCCACCAGCACATGTCTTGCTGCCTCCTAGATGCCTACGAGGGACTCAAAAGAGGGTCCCTCCTGTGGCACCTGTGGTCTTGCCGGGATGTCAGACCCTCTGGACTATAAGCCCTCCAGGTTCTGTGGCTCCCGAAAAGGTCTGACTGTGGCCCAGCAGCCTAGTCTGGGACTGCTGTAGTGTGTCCTCAGGAGATGACCACACAAGCAGTAAGCGACAAAGCTCTACAGGCCTCAGAGCAGGGAGGATGACACCAGGACAGGAGGGATATGAAAGGTCATGCAAAGCCCCCCAGTCCCTGTCCCATGTTGAGTGGGAGTTGAGGGTGCTCAGGGCAGGGCCCAGCACCTCCATCTCCCTGCTCAGTCCTCCTATGGGGCTGACGTCTTACTCAGAAAGCCCATATCATCAGGGGATGATTCTGGGTTGTGAGCAGGTTCTGAGTCAGATCCCCTTACTCGACTCTGCGAGGGGGCTGGCTACAGTGGGTGGCATCCACCCAGCTTCCAGACAGTCCCTGACATGGAATATAGTGGCTTCCAAAGCCTTGGCCCAGGATTTCTGCTGCTAGAAAGACATACCTGGGCCATTAGTGGTGGGACTAGCAGCATGACCAAAGGAATGACCAGGAAATAGCCCCTGCAGAGCCATTTGTGCAGGCTGGACACCCTCAGAGAGGGAATAGAATGTGATTAAATCCCCAAATGAGCAGGGCAGGGGTTTAGTGATGTGGAGAAGATAGACAAGCTATGGAGACATGAAAGACTATATTTTAGTGCAGTCTTGGCTGGTATTTTCCTGTGTCCAAACCTCCCTGGTTCTAAGCTGCTGAGGGTGCTGGACACACCTGGACAGGAACAGCAATGCCAGTGGCTATCCTGGAAAACTGTGCCCTGAGTTCCCACAGCCCTGACAGGAGGTTCTGCAAGTCATGTGAGTCAACTGCACATACAATAACCCTGGCTATGGGCTCAGGGTAGCTTCTCAACAGCCCAGACTCTGGCAAAATCTTAACAGGAATGAAGAAACCGAAATGCAGAAGGAGCAGGACTTGCCGGGAACGTGAATTTTGAGCAGCTGGAGCCCACCATGGGTGTCTCTGTCTCATCCTTGGACATACTGAGAGTATTAAGAAAATGTGCCCTTTCCTGACTCCAAAAATAGGTACTGAACTGTAGTTTAAAACAGTGATTCCAAATGCCAGGTAGCAGAGCTGAAATAGAAATAGAGACTTTGCCTAATTTGGAGAACACCCAGCTGCTTGGGTGAGGGAAGCCGAGTGACCCCCAGGAACTGGGAACGGAATCGTCCACCTCTGCTCAGGGGGAGGCATTCCTCCAACCTACCTTGTTTTCGTCTTCAGGGTCACTGTAGCCACAGGCATCCATGAAATCTGGAAATATCTCAGACCACCCATCACTTGTACAGTTTTTGCTTATGTTTCCTGGAAAGTAAGGTTCAGACATTTCATCTGCAACTCTGTGAAAACTGGCCATAGGATCCCTATAAGCCTGGCAGCTGGGTTATTGTTTGGGATCTTAACAGCCCTTTGCTTTGGCACCCCTGGCCTTGCCCTGCCTGTTCCCACCAACGCCTCACCACCACAGCCAGTGCCAGGGAGGCCACATTGGGTCACTGGGGTTGGCAGACTGAGGTTCAAATTGCAGAAACAGAGGCAGTCTTCATCTTACAATCTCAATGTTTGTTTCTAAATGCAGTGTTCTCTTGTTCACCAATGTCCCTCCTCCATCTCTGTCCCCCTCCCCGGCTGCAGAGACCAGGTGCCCACTGGTGTGTGTGTGTGTCCTTAGGAGATGACCACACAAACAGTGACAAAGCTCTATAGGCCTCAGAGCAGAGAGGATGACACTAGGACCCAAGCCCAGCCAGCCTAACAAGGGGATGTGCTCCATGGGTATCAGAGGCCTGCTGGGCCTGCTTCTCCTATGACCCACACCAGTGCCACCCCAATGGGCACCTGATCTCTGCAGCCAGGGAGGAAGACAGAGATGAAGGAGTGACTAGAGAGGACAGAAATGGAGGAGGAATGAGGGAGGGGGACAGAGATAGAGGAGGAACTAGAGAGGAGGACAGAGATGGAGGGACGAAGGTAGGGGACAGAGATGGAGGAAGTCTCCGTCCCTTTCATAGGTCAAAGTTTGTGTGACAGTGGGTCTGGGAGCCCCAGCACAGCCATGACCCTGGATCTGGGCAGCCAACCTCCTACAGAGCCCTGTGTGGTGCTCCTGGGGCCCTGTGTCACCCATGGTTAGGGGACTTGCTCAGGGTCTGGCAGGGCAGAGCTGGCCCTACAGCCCCTAGCCAACCAATGCAGGGCATGTGACTTGGGGGATCAGCAGCACCAAAGGCCCCTGGGTCTTGGCATCTGAATGCCCTGCAGTCTGCATGTCCCCACTGGCCGGCTGAGCCCTGCACAGCCTCTTGCTCTCAGACCTGCAGGAGCCCCACACCCACTACAAAGGGCCGGGCAACTTCCTCTGGCCTGGACATGGCATTTCTGTGCCTAATCGGCAGGCAGGCCCCAGGGAGAAATGAAAAACAGGAAGTGTTTCAAGGAGACAGACCAGAGCCCGCCAGGTACAAAGCAGGACAAAGGGCTGTTCCTGGAGGTGCCACAGCAGAGGCCACCAGCCGTCAAGGCCTCTCCCCTCTGTCCTTTATGCTTTCTGTCCTTCATTCCCTCATGAGCAGACAGCAGAGGGGCTGGGGTAGGAAATGCCAGGGACCTGATCCTTACAGCTCTTCCTATAGTCCAGAGGTGAGTTTAGCCACCCAGGAGAGGACCTGCACCTGGGTCCCAGTATTGTGGAGCAGGCAGCAGGGCCTGGACAGGAGCCATCTACTACGTCTGGACACATGGACATGGGTACAGCAGGGCACCACAGCTACCATGATGACACGTGGTGCTACTGCAAGGCTGAAGGGTGGCTGTCTCCCTACCCTGACATGGGAGAGCACCCCCCTCCAACTTCCCCCTACTGGGGAAATGTGAAATCAAAAGAGAAAACAACTTCTTATTAAAATTCAGGCCTCTTTTGTGAACACCTGGCTGACCATGACCCAGTGGGGTGAGGAGCAGCCACCACAAGCGTGGACCTGCTCTGTGCCTGGAGGTGCAAGCCCCCACTTGTGCCTGCTGGGTTTTGTCTGCAGCCTTGGGCCCTCTAGGCAATGCCACGTGCTTGCCCAACTCTCTGTCATCTCTTCTTCTGAGTAAAGACAAAACACACTTGTTCAGTGCCCCAGATGAAACACTCCCCACCAATCTGCCAGCAGTTTGTGCATCACCTCACAGCTCATCTGCTTCAAGCTCCTTTGGGGAAAAACCCACCCTCGGACACACATGGCCAAAGGAACCAGAAAGTGACATGCAGTGTACCTGGTTTGCTATAAAAATTGCTGAACACTTTCGGGCAGGGCACGGTCACTGTCTCCCCAACATCTGCAGGTCGCCAGCATGTGATGTTGTCCCAGATGCCACTGCAGGCTGCAGGGATAGAGGGGGGTGAGGCCGGGCCCGCTGCAGCAGAGGCAACAGAGGCATCATTGAAATATTTTTCTGTGAAACTTTCACCAGCAATAGTGCTTGTGTCTTCATTTAATTAGCTTTGGAGAAGTAACCACATTGTGGTAGAAAGTATTTGAGCGACACATTGTGCATGGGTGTTTTCTTTCTAAATTTCAAGTGAATCACTGCTTCATTCTTGCTGGTCCACACCCCAAGACGGCCTGGGGAAGAGCATTTGCCATTTTAAGGAATCTGACTTCAATGACAATTTGCGTTGAGTTAAAGCATTTGAGAAGAAGTGGTTGATTTTTAGCTGTCAAGACGCTTTATTAATAAGAAAATCTTAAGTTACCTTCATGGAAGTATTGAATAGCTTAGTTTGCATAGTGTAAACTTTGGAACATTTTTAGATCCCTTCTTTGGTCTCAATAATCACCTAGTGAGGATAAATCATGCAAATATCTCATTAACCAGCTTCCAGGTGAAAAGCACTATGGCTTTAGGTTGTTTATATGCCTTCTCTGCTAGAATTGACATTTAAACCTGGGACTCCTGGTTCAGTGCCCATAGCTCAGTGGTTAGGGAACTGGCCACATACACTGGGGCTGGTGGATTCAAACCTGGGCCTGCCAAACAACAATGACATCTACAACAAAAAAATAGCCAGGCATTGTGGCAGGAGTCTATAGTCCCAGCTACTTGGGAGGCTGAGCAAGAGAATCGCTTATGCCCAAAAGTCTGAGGTTGCTGTGAGCTGTGACACAACAGCACTCTACTGAGGGGGACAGCTTAAGACTCTGTCTCTAAATAAATAAATAAATAAGCCTATGACTTTTTACTATAGTCCAAGGTATTTATACTATGTTTTGTGACCTCTAATATTTTATCTTTTATTTAAACTTTGCTATTGCAGAAGCAATGTGCTAGCCAGGAAAACCAGTACACACACGATGGTCTTCCTCTCAGACACACCCTCCAGGCCTGCACAATAACTGCAGAGACATATCAGTGAAGAATATACAATTGTGGTTTGAACAAAAAAGAATATAGATACATCTCTGAACACATGGCCATAAACCAAGTTTTGCAGATGAAAATTCTTTCTAGATATCTTTAATAAAAATGAAAGTACAGTCATTATAAAATGAAAGTATAAATACTAATGCTCAAATGAATACATAAATTCATGCTATTCTAATGTTCTTTCATATTTAACAAAAATGTTGGTTTTCTTTAAATATGTTCACAGGTGATCAACTATGAACGTGTCACCAGAAACCCCAGACCTGAATGTGCCCAGGGCAGGCAGCTGGGAGCACTACATGAGGCTGACACCTGTAACTGAGCACCTCCTGCTCTGGCATGTAAGAGAGACCTGGCTAGTGTTCTCAAGAGGACCTTCAGAGAATGAGCGTGAGGGTTTTGGCCACAGCAGTCACCTGCAGCTCTCTCCACCTCAACCCAGCTCTGCTCTTGCTGACGTATTTACACTGAAGGCTCAACACTCTTCACCATGAAATGACAAATTTCTCCTTTAATAATTATTGTAGCATAATATTATTCTATTATTCTAAAGGGGTATGTTGATACATAGTATAAACTGTAATGCAATAACTACATATTAGATTGTCACACTAATAACTACTGCTTTGGGAGTTAACAGATAATAAATTCACACCACATTAAGCAACTGCTACATCACAACAGGAGGAGATCCCTGTGTCTGTAGTTTAGCTTGTCACTGTCTGTGCAGCAGTTGCTGAGTGAGCCTTTTTCCTGCTGGGGCAGCCAGAGGCTGTGAGGACGTGAATACACAGACTCAAGGGTGCTGCGCCCACAGATTCGAGCCCCACTGGACACAGACAAATGCAGCCTGGTAGGGACAGGCCCCATGTCTGCCCCAGCTGTGCACTGGCAGGTCAGATCACACTCGTGACGCGCCCCCTCTGCACCTGAGAGCAAATATTTCCAATCACTTTCTCCATTCATAAACGCTTGATTTATGTTTAATATCACAGCAGCACAGAGCCCAGGCCGTGCTGCAAAAGCCAGAAAGCACCCTCTGGCACCCAGGGCTCTGTAAGGCTGAGGACCAGCCTTCCTTGCCCTCTTCATTCAACCCTGATATTTAAGCACCTTCCAGCCTGGGGACTGGCTATAAACACCCACACCCCAGGAGTTTTGGTATAACTTGCCTGGACAGAATTTCAACATTTTTAGGATTCTCAGTGATTCCTTATGTGCTCAGGGCTGCGGGCCAGTCCCAGAGTGCACAGAGTGCTTCTTTCTGCCTCCACAACATCCAGATATGGATGTCAGGCATCAGCCCATTGCAGGTGGGTACCGGAGCACAGGCTGTACCATGACACTACTGGTAGTAACAGTAGAAACTGAAACAGGAATACCTCCTCTGGGTGCCATCCTCAGCACTTTGCTACATGAACTCATGGAATCACTAAAAACCCCAGAGGCAGGTAGTATTAGTCCCACATCACAGATGAGGACAACGAGGTGGAGACCTTAATTAAGTTGCCAAGGCAAAGTGGCCACTGAGTGGCAAGTCTTTGCCCGTCCAGGAGCTCACACAGCCTCCAGATGCCTTCCTCTGGGGTGTATGGAGGAGGAGCAGTCAGGCCTGAGAAGCCAGGTGGGGACATCCCCCAGCCCGAGAGCACCACCCAGTGGTGTGTGCCCCCCACATGCCTCTGAATGATGCAGGCTTCACGCTGGGGGCCTCTGCCAGGCCACAGGCAGCCCCTGTGCTTACATGAGGGTTGCTCTTGGGCCCTTTCTCCTCATTAGTCCCCCAAACATGGATATGACAATTAAATTGGAAAACTCATCCTAGAAAAGGTGCTTTGAAGGGTGGACCAGGTGCTGGCATTGGTGCGGAGCTTCCCAAGAGGAGGACTTCGAAGGTGATCATAAGGATTCCCAGCAGTGAGGTCTGTAGCACTTCTTCTAGAATGAGATCTTGAACTTAATTGTCAGTGCTCATAAGTACAAGCCTCTTGTACTTGTCGAGGATAAAAGGCAGTAAAAAACCTTGGCCCCGGGTTGGAGGGTCGGCCAGAGGCAGGACCACTGTGAAGGGGCAAGACTACAGAGCTGCAGGGAGGCCTCAGACCCCTGAAAATACCCTCTGTGGCTGCAGGTGCCTGCAGGGTCACATGCTCCTGAGGTCCTGACACTGCCAGACACACCCCACAGCTCTGGCCCATTTCCAGGATGCGGTCTCTGCCCCCAGTTCCAGCGTGGTTCTTTTCTATAGCAAATTGCATAGAACCTTTCGTTATCTAAGGTGACAATAAAAATGCCTCCCTTAAATATGTCTTTAAAATTCTATACCTATTCCCATGTGTGAATTTTTAATTTAGACAAGTAGTCTGTGTCCACTGGAAACATCATACTGCACATGTATAGGACAGTAGACGGAGGTACCCACTAATGCCACAGGGACTAATGGGCAGGAGTAGCTTTGCTGGGGCCCTGTGTTCTCTGTGATGTGTCCATGTGGATATGGGAACACACCTATGCCCTTTCCACCTGCTCTAAGAGCAGGTGCCTCTTAGAGGGAGAGTTTTCAAACCACACTAGTCAAAGGTATAGTTTAATTTCCTAACTTAATATACCCAGTTCTATACTTTACAGTTTAAGCTTGGACTAACTTGGGCTAGAAGTGTTAGGGTATGTGCTAGTGGACATGGGTTTTGAGAAAAACTCAAAATATTAGAATAGAAAGAACAAAAAAATTATTTTACTTTTCCCAAATGGAAAAGGGCCAACATGGTGAAGAGAGGAAGACAGTGCTGGCAGAGAGAACCAGGCACTCTGGCGATTTACCGAGGGCGAAGTGGGTTTATGGCTCCTCCTTCTCAGTGGCAGGCTGACAACAGGAGGGTGGCAGGATGTCCCAGTTCACATGTGACTGTCCTGCCTCTCTGGGAGAAGGGTTCATTGCTGGTGATGTGACTCTGCTCTCAAGATATGGCTGGGGCCTGACCTCACAACCCTGTTGTTCACTTGAGAATCCTGTAAAAAGTAGATTCTCCAATTTCCACAAGAAAGATTTACATCTCTTTTCCACTGATTTAGTTCTTTTCAGAAATTGTGCATAACAGAACTCCTACGGAGTTTAGGATTGATCTTCAATTGTTACTGGGAAAATCATAGGTTTGGATATGTTCCATTTATTTTTCCAGGCCACCCTTTCAAGAAGCCTGCGTGGGGGAGTGAAGGGTGGGGGCAGGAGACCCTGCCTCATGCTGTGGCTGGTGTGCACATGGGAAGCCTCTCCCCACTGTCCTGTGCCCTCCTCTCC
Organism: Galagoides demidoff; assembly: GCA_963574575.1. Taxonomy (NCBI): domain Eukaryota; kingdom Metazoa; phylum Chordata; class Mammalia; order Primates; family Galagidae; genus Galagoides; species Galagoides demidoff. The sequence goes on along the minus strand of CAUYQV010173937.1, from coordinate 4,269 downwards.
CCACTCTAGTCACTGGAGAGGGGCCTGCCCTGAGGAGCCCTAACAGGCGTGAGATGCTCAGGGTCCACCTTAACACACTGTTGCTCAGGTGCAGGTCACACATGACTTCTCACAGAGGCAGGATATTATTATGTACCAGTGTCTTCCTTGCTTTCCCATTTAATGACATAGCAGTCATATTTTTCATGTTACATAGAACACCATCATTTTTTTTAAAGGCTGAACCACATTCCACAGTATGACTATAACATGGTTAAGACTTCTATTTGTGAACCCTCAATATCCCCTTTTTAAGATATAAACAAATGGCTATGAAATAACTAGTTATTAAGTACTTAATAGGTGTCATATGCTTGAACTTTTATCCTGTCACTTTAAAAAGAGATTGTAGTTCCTTCCAAAAAAGGACAAGTTCTCCTTCACCACAGACACTGACTGTAGGTGTGCAGAGAAGGCTTGGAACGAAAAAAGGAAGCACGTTTTCACTCCAAAGACAACCAATCATGGCACAAACTGTCAGCGGACACTGAAGCTGAGGCATGAGAGGATGTCAATCTACAAGTTACACGGCACTCACAGCCATGCAAAGAGAAAGAGAAACTTTTTCATGCAGAGTTCCAGAGGCCACGTCTTGACTGAGCCACCAGATAGCATGAGTGGCCCAACTGGAAGTGGGTGCCACATCCAGCGTGGGCAGAGGCACCAGCGGGTGGGCTGCCATACCCAGACTAACCCCCATGCACTGGACAGACATCTGACCAAGGCTTTGGATCTAAATAGAGTTCATAGGAAACATGGAGATTCAAGAAGTCTCAACACCAAAAAACAAATGCCCAGAGAAACCCAGAATGTGGGCACTGAGGACCCTGCCCTCCTTCTAGGGCCCTGGCCCAAGGGCCAGCAAGGGTCATGGCTCTCTAGATATACCTTGGATAGTCAGAGCCCAGGCAGCACAGTGCCGGGGTCCAGGAGGTGGCACCTGAGAGAAGTGTGTGCTCCTTTCAACATTGTCACATACAGATTTTCACACATTCCACGGGCAGCCTTTCTACAGCAGACCTATGGGTGGGGCTGGCCCCAAGTGCCAGGACCTAGAGCCTGGTGCCCTGGAAGCACCTTCAAGCTGCTGTTGCCTGTGAAGCTGGAGGCTGTTTGGGGGCATTGGCAGAGCTGGGCAGCAGGCAGGTGACATCTTTACACGTCTTCTGCTGTACTGGGTCTGGGTGGTCTGATAGTTGTGCTGCTGGGTTCTTGTCACACACGGCTGGTGCCAGCACAGGGGTCTTCATTCCTCCGAACTCCAAAGCATTGATGTGACAGTTTTTAGAAAAACTAATTATCCTTACCTTGGCCCTCAGAGCCATTGATACTCTATGCCTATTATCAATTTAGATGTTGAACTAAGAAAAAATCATTTCCTAAAGTGTACTGTCCTTCCTCTGACTATTTCCACCTGCTCTGACCCATGTCCTCTTAGGCTGGCTGACCCCCGCCCCCCCCAGGTCTCACAAAACCCACCAGTCTCACTGCATAAAGGGATGGCAGGGCAGGTGGGCAGGGAGGGCAGGGCAGGGCTGGGCAGGTGAGCCAGGACCTTCCTCATGAGCCAGGAGACCCCAGGAGTGGCCAGGGTGCTGCCCAATGCTGCCCTGGGGCCTGGGAAGGGGGACCCTCCTCAGTGCTCCCCTCCACGTGCCTCCTTCACCAAAAAACTCTCCTTCATTCTGGCTACTTTACATTTTTTATAATTGGGCCAGTTCTACTTTCAGAGCCCTGGGGCAACTATACCTACGACAGGCAGGATCCCACAGTTTCCCCATCTCTATCAGACTCTGACTTTCTGCTCAGAGACCCTCCATGTTGGCACTCTCCTTGGATGCCTGGTGTCAGTCTGGACCCCTGGGTCATCACTTCTCGGCTGCCTGAGCCAATCACACAAAGCAAGGAGACACTGTGTGTTTCTTGAGCTCAGAGCAGGTGTCTGAGACAGGGACGCCACCTGCCCACCAGCAAGATGCACTGCAGAGGGGTCCTGGATGCTCCATAGCTGTGCCCTGGACCCGTGTTTTCATCTGTGGTAAAAAGGGCCCCAGAGTAAGGCTAAGGAAGCTGCACAGGATGCTGATTTGACAGCCTCGGGTAGGGTGGGCTTGAAGACACTGGTGGACAAATCCTCAGTCACATGTGGAGACTTTAAACACTGGTTTGTGCTACCAGGACCTTGAGTGTCAGGGGCCAGTTACAAACAACCCTTACACTTGGCCCTGCAGAGTCCCAGCTACTCTGGACACAAACAGAGATTCTACAAATTCTACCAAGAGAGGTTCTTGCTTCCTTCTTGCTCTGAGGATGCATGTTGACATTATTTATTCTTAAAATGCTTGCCCTGAAATAAGGAGAGCTACCCCCAAGCATCGGCCAGGCTTTGGAAACTGCAATCAGGAGTGATGATGATGACTGCTTTCAACAGAAGCAGAGAGGAAAGAAGCCTTCCAGGAAAATATCCCGAACTATAATCTGTCAAAATGAAAGGCAGAACATCCTGTGTGGAGCACAGGATGGGAATGTGCCTGCCTTTTGCAGGACACAGTCAGTGCTGGCATGAGGTGGCAATGTGCTGGAGATGGCGTCCAGGTACCTGAGGGCTGGCTGAGGGATTTCAGAGACTGGAGTAGCTTGAGGTGTGATAACAATGCCTTTGTCCACAGAGACAGAAATCATATAGGCTGCCGGAGGACAGGCTGCTCTTGCTCCCATGGTGCTGCTGGCTCAGGCATTTATGGAATCCCAGATTCTCCAACAGCGGCTGCTTCACAACCCTTCCTGACACAGAGCTCATATGAAAACTCCCACTTCTCAGGTTTGCAGGAGTCTCAGCCCCCCAGGCTTTGCTCACTGACCCTGCTCTACCCCTCAAGCCCCTCGCTCACATCCACCTGCCTGGGCCACCCCTCCTCCTGCCTGGTTGAGATGACCTGAAACCTGTGAGCTCCACACAGTTCCTCCACCTCACTGGAGCGCAGCACCAGTCCTCTAAGCTCTAGGAAATGCTTCCTCTCCCTCCTTTTAACTTACATGGTGGACTGTGGGGCCAGGGATAGAGCTCATGGGGGATATATGTCTGTGTGCAACAGTAGGGGGCATGTGGCCTCCATCAGCTCCCCTTCTGCCTGAGGGGGGCCCAGGCCTCCTGCCCCTTGCTGGGGGGAGTGGCAGGAAGGGGCCACAGGTCAGGCTTAGGTAATCTGAAAACCCCACTAATCATCTTCAGCAGGGGTGGGGCTGAAGTATGAAAAGCAGGACAGCTCTCTGCAGATCCTTGAGAGCACTCTGGGCACAGCACTAGCTGTCCAGAGCGTAGTACCAACTTCTAGACAGGTCACATGGCCTCTGAAGTGACAAGGGGACATTATAGCCAGTGGAACTGGGAGGAACCATCAAGAGTGAAGAGCACAACATCAGGCTTCCAAGTGTCAGATATCAGTACAGGAAAAAATGCTAAATTCACAGAGTTGGGTTAAGTAATGGAAATCCTGATCCTGGAGACAGCCTCAGTTTGTCAAATTAAAACAGAGATGAGGCCAGAAAAAACCAGTTAAGCCTCATAAGCAATCTCAATCTTGCTTTATTTGCAAATGTAAGTGAAACTTAAATAGAGCTATTTCTTGAAAATGCCTAGATTAAAGGAAAACAGAATTTAAGATCAGCTGATCAGAAGTAGCCAACAAACTTACAGTTACTACCTGGGGGTTTCCCAGGGCTGTATGTGGGCAGCACTCACATCTTCTTCCCTTTAGTTCTGCATCCAGCCACTAAAAGCCTCCCCTGTGCTTTTAGGAAATTCCCTTGGGGGAGCCCCAAAACTATTTTGCATGGAGCTGCCCTATTGGCAAACATGGTTTGCTTAAATAAATGTTTTAAATTTTTGTTGTTTCTTAGTTTACTTTTTAAACAGTTTGGTGTCAGAAGTGGGAGCTAAAGGAGTCCCCTGCTGACCCCAAGAGCTATGAATAACCAAGTGTGGGAGCCTGCTGGGACCACTGTGCTTACTACTTCCTCCAGACATTTCATAGTTCCCAGGGTAGGTCCTGACAAGATTTTCAGCTGCACAGTTTCCATCCCAAGCTCTCTGACTTTATTTGAGGACTTTTTATTCTAGAGGTCAGACTAGGTCTGAGAGGGACTGGACTAGGCCCAAGAGAGTGCTCTGGCACCAGGGGCTGAGCTAGGCATCCAACGGGTAGCAGACTAGGTCCAGCTGGAGTCAGC
>CAUYQV010173936.1:0-32120 GCA_963574575.1 Galagoides demidoff | reverse complement strand
AAAAATAAATTAAAAAAAAAAAAAAAGAGGAGCATGTGTGCCATAGCCAATCAACAGAAAGCAGGATGTGCTCAAGGAATGAAGGACATTTGGTGTATCTGGCACAACTGGGAAAGGTCTTGTTCACAGTAAAAGCTAAATAAGCTATTACTTATTAATTACTAATTAATTCAAAACATCTATTTTCCCCTTTCCTGTCCTCTACTATTCCCACCACTGTAGTCCAGGTCATCATAAGCATGTGGCTATACCCAGGTTGGCTCTTCTGCTTGGTGCTTCAAAGGCTTTCAAAACATGAACAGCCCAGCCTCCTTACATAGCTGATTCTCAGAAATGTAAGCCACACTTTCTGGCTCCAAATATGCCACACTTATTTCCACTCCTGTGATGTCCTCTCATTCTTCAACACTCCCTGTTTCCTCCTCCTGACTTTAATCTTTACTTACCCTTAAAGAGTCAACTCGGGGGTTTACACTGCGCCTTTCCTAGCCCACAGTGAATTGTCCCTCTCTGACACTTAGGATCAGGTTCTGTCAATGCCAAAGTTTGGTGTGTAACTGTCCTCTGAAAGTTCCATGTATGTTTTCTTATTATTTAAATAAAAGATAGAGTCCTTGAGGGCTAAGATGTCAACTAACCTTCTTATCACAAGAAAGAGCAAATAATGGCTCGGCACCTGTGGCTCAAATGGCTAAGGCGCCAGCCACATACACCTAAGGTGGCGGGTTCAAATCCAGCCCTGGCCCGCCAAACAACAATGACGGCTGCAACCAAAAAAATAGCCGGGCATTGTGGCAGGCGCCTGTGGTCCCAGCTACTTGGGAGGCTAAGGCAGGAGACTCGCTTGAGCCCAGGAGTTGGAGGTTGCTGTGAGCTGTGATGCCATAGCACTCTACTCAGGGTGACAGCTTGAGGCTCTGTCTCAAAAAAAAAAAAAAAGAAAGAAAGAACAAATACTAAGAGCGAGCCTATAAACAAGAGGGAAATATGGACACTCACTTCTATCTTCTCTACCAAGGATTAAGCAACCTATGTAGTACATAGATCACTGACAAGACTCTGAGACCTTTCTGTTAAGAATAGACACTAAAAAGAGTTACATGTTGCATATCCTTTTTATAAAGTCCAAAAACTATGCCAAGCACACTGGCTCATGCTTGTTATACCAGCATTTTGGGAGGCCCAAGGTGAGAGGATCACTTGAAGCCAGGAGTCTGAGACCAGCCTGAACAACAGAGTGTGACCCTGACTTTGAAAAAAAAATTATTTTAATAGCTGGGCATAGTGGCATATACCTATAGTTCCAGCTACTCCGGAGGCTGAGGCAAGATGATCTCTTGGGCCCAGGAATTCAAGATTGCAGTGAGCTATGATCATGTCTCTACACTTCAGCCTGGGTGATAAAGTGAGACCCTGTCTCATTAAAAAAAAAAAAGCAAAAAACTAAACACACTATTCACATGCACTAAATATATATGTACAAGATGAAACAAAAATATTCTTAAGGGTGTGATAAACACAAAACTTAGGATAATGATTACATCTGGAGGGGAGGCAGAGGAATGGGATGGGAAAGAGCACAGTTTATAAAAGTTATTGTTCTTGGGTAGTGTGGTAAGTTCACGGGTACTCATTACATTATTTTTAAAATGCAAGCAGAAATAAATTAAAATGATACAGGATAATGAATAAGTACAAAAAGGTTAGTAAGATGTTGAAATTAAATGTCCTAAGAATGTAATTGTATTTACAAGATATTAACCATGGCTAACTATTGAGACTGGATTTCTGTTTTAAGTCCAGAAGTTATGCAACCAAAGTAAATGTTCCACTTCAAAAGTAGCCACTATAGGCTCGGCGCCTGTGGCTCAATCGGCTAAGGCGCCAGCCACGTACACCTAAGGTGGCGGGTTCCAATCCCCAGCCCAGACCCGCCAAACAACAATGACGGCTGCAACCAAAAAATGGCCAGGTGTTGTGGCGGGTGCCTGTGGTCCCAGCTGCTTGGGAGGCTGTGGCAGGAGACTCGCTTGAGCCCAGGAGTTGGAGGTTGCTATGAGCTGTGATGCCATGGCACTCTACCCAGGGGGATAGCTTGAGGCTCCGTCTCAAAAAAAAAAAAAAAAAGTAGCCACTATAGATGACTAAAACCATATTAATTCCTCCCAAATGTGGCCATTGCCTTCCTTTTCAGAAATAGTTTATAGGATAATCTAGAGATTCAGTTTTATTGCCATTATCTTCATAAAAGTCTCTTATTTAAAGTAGTTCTATCTGGTCTAGGCCAGGCTAGTTTGATTGCTTGATAAAATCAAACCCAACCCTACAGAGGAAAATAATCATCAATGAAGATGTTTAAACGAATGACAGACTCTGAAGTCAATCTCTAACATGGTTTTTGGCCATGGAAGCATCATTGGAATGAGAGCCTGGTGGCTGCTTTGCTATGAACTGTGTCCATGCAAACATTAAATAGAGCAATGATCACAAATATAAGACTGCAGCCTGGCTGAATGCAACAGCTTGAGGCCTATGTATCCGAACTGTTGAGAGGAATTTTGAGAGGTCCTCTAGTTCCTGCATTCTATTGGATGTTGAAATCACATTTATGATTGTTACTATATTGTGATATTTGTGTTGTCTTTAATTTTTCAGATCATACAGTATCTATTATTTTATTCTCCCATTAATTTTATAAGATAGCATTATTATAATTGGTACTTATCCTCTATTTGACAGATAAGCAAAGTGAAAAAGTCAAATCACTGAGAGCTACATAGATATTTTAGAGCAGAGTCAGACCCTGAATATGAGCCCCCTAACTTTTATCTCTGTGCTTATTCTACCAGTGCAAGCTAAATATGAATATCTAAACCCAACTCACCTACTTGTGAGAACAATGAGGAAGGAAGACTACATCCAGATCAAATACAGGATGAGTGCCAATTAATAATGCTACCACCAGTCAAGTATCAAGCTGGGATGCTATACTTACTGCAAGCTGCAGAGCCAATTCAAACTGCTTGTCCTGGAGAAGCTGTTGGATTTGGGTTGCCATGGGGACAGGAATGAGTCTCCAAACAAAATGATTGCTGGCCACATAGATAATGTTTGATCTGGAGGCCGAAGTGAAAGTATTTTTAGCAAAAGAACATAGGCTTTATGATGACACAGATGACTTTAAAGCTTTGGGCTAATATGGCAGCCACAGTAAAAAACGAAATTCCTTACCCTCCCGAGGTAATGAAACGGGGCCTTTGCAGTTCAATGCTCTGGACCAGGAGCCTCGGCTCAAACGTTCGGATCTCCACATATCGAGGCAACACTGCGATGATGTAGGGAGGCTGATGCTCTGTTTCAGAGAGAGAACATACTGAGCTGTTGAGTCTGGACTAAGGCTTTGGGTTTACGGAATATTTCAGTTGCCCATTCTAAGCTGCACTTAAATGGATCTCCAAAAATTCCACTAATATTTAAGCCAGAGGTTCTCAACCTGTGGGTCGCGACCCCTTTGGAACAATGAAAATACACCATGGCATTAGGAAGGTTGAGAACCACTGATTTAAGCAAAAGTACTTATCATTTAGTAAAAAAAAAACATAATAATCCCACTAGTCCAGGTGTCCTCAAACTATGGCCCGTGGGCCACATGTAGCCCGCCTAGGGCATTTATCTGGCCTGCGGGTGTTTTTGCCACTGCTGCCTATCCTGCTTAGCAGCCAACTCGTCCCGGGGCCCACAATCCAGCCTTCCAATGGTCTGAGGGACAGCAAACTGGCCCCCTATTTAAAACGTTTGAGGACCCCTGCACTATCAAATATCAAGCCAGGATACTATACTATGACATAGAGAGAAAAAATAATTGCTTTTTCTAAATGATAGTATGTAAGAAAAACGCCTTGTGTAGAAAAGTTGCATTCAGCTTTGCTGAGAGATCTGGTCCCACTCTTACCATTTCACCCAAAGACTAGATGAAAGCTTCACTTGCTCCATTCTTACCAGACATAGCTAGGCCAGAGAAAGGCCAGCTGCAGCTGCCCCATCAATGTATTAGTGGGAGAATCAGGTTACAAAACTTCTTTTTCCATTCTCTTACAAAGGGCAAAAGGCAGGCAAATTCCTTCTTCCTTAAAATTATTCCAAAAGTTAAGTCCCACATTTCTAGCCAATGCTGATTCTGCTTGAGATTTTCAGACAAAAGATACAAACTTGATGGCTGCTATAGTTTGAGTGTTTTTGTTCCCTCCAAAACTCATGCATTGGAAACTTAATCCCTAATGCAAATGTTAGGAGATGAGGCCGAATGGGAGGTGTTGAGGACCTGAGGGTTAGTCCTCATAAATGGATTAATGCTGCTATGAAAAGGGCTTGTAGGGGTGGGCTCTCTCTCTTCTGCCACGTGAGGGCAGAGTTTGTCCTTCTGCCTTCTACCACATGAGGACACAGCAAGGCCATTACCAGATACCAATGCCTTGATTTGGGAATTCCCAGACTCTAGAACTGTAAGGAAATGAGCTTCTGCTCATTTACAAATTACCTAAACAATTCAAGAGAACTGAAAGCAGGATCACAAAGAAGTATTTGCAAAGTCATGTTCATAGCAGCATTAACAGCAGCCAAAAGGTGAAAGCAACCCAGCCAAATGTCATGGATGGAAGAATGGATAAACAATATATCATGTAGACAGATAAGGGAATATTACTCAGCCTTAAAGAGTAAGGAGAGTCTGTCAAACGCTACAACCTGGACGAACCTTGAGAACAATATGCTAAATGAATTAAGGCAGTCACAAAAAGACAAAAATACCATCTGAGTCCATTTATATGTGGTATCTAAAAGTAACTGAAGTCATAGGAACAGAAAGCAGAATGGTGCTGGTCAGCCCCTAGAGGGAGAGGGAACAGAAGGGCTGTAGTTCAAGGGGCACAGAGTTTCAATTTTGCAAAACGAAAAAGTCCTGAAGATTTATTGCATAACAATGTAAATATACTTAATGCTGCTTAATCACACACTTAAAAAGGGTTAATGTGGTAAGTTTTCTGTTATGTGGTTTTTATTATATTTACAAATAAAAATTTTTTAATGTAAAAAAAAAAAATTAGTGAAACACCAACCACTAGAGGGCGTAATTACGATATAGAAATTTAACCTCAAAGAACATATCCATAGAAATAGTTTTAGTATGGCTAACCTATCAATTTATATTCCTAATTATCTATTTTTTGATAAAAAAATTTTTATTGTATTTAGGATTTATGTTATAAATGAATAGTAAAGTAAAATTTCAAAGCTAGAAGGGGATGCAGAAATGAGTAACCTGAAGCCTAAGTCAGATTTCCATCATTTTAAATGCTATTATTGTGCTGATACTTTTCATCTTATCAGAAAAATAAAATTAAAAGCATACTATTTTGTATTAGTTTTTTTTCTTTTCTTTTCATGTTGGCCTCATTTTTTTTTTTCGGTTTGGCCGGAGCCAGGTTTGAACCCGCCATCCTCAGCATATAGGGCCAGTGCCCTACTCACTGAGCCACAGGTGCCACCACTGGCCTCACTTTGAAACATTAGTACAATTTTGCTGTTAACTGGTATAAATATGTAAAATGTGTTTCTCATTTTAAAATCTGGCTCACTTGAATGACTTCTAATTCAATTTAAAAAGTATTTTCTAACAGAAACCCTTCTGATTAATCATATCATTTCGTTCAGTCTCCCCAACTGACATTAATAGTCAAAACTTGAAAGAATAGCTGGTGTGAAACAAGTAAGTGGCTGACAAGGATAACGATTCACTTATTCAGCAACCATTTCCTAACAGGCTCTGTAGTACTTAGTAAGGATTCAACAAAGTGGTTCAAGACATGAGTCCAGAACTTGGGAGCTCCGACTCCGTGAGACCGACTGCTGGCTGTAACCCATGTGACAGACTGCCAGGACAGAGACACCTCAGTTATGGAGGCACCCAGGAGAAGTGACGAACCCTGCCTGCAGGCCAGAAACCTCACAGAGGAAGTACCTCAAAATGTGCTTCAGTCCATCAAGCCCTAGGACAGTTTTGAGAAGCGCTGTTAAAGGCCCCAGGAACTAACACAGGTTTTAAAACAGAAATTCTTACACTGGGGAATCAGAAACACACTTCTAGAATACTGCTTGTATCTCTATCTCATCTACCAAGGTTCCTCTTCTAAAGCAAAAACAAGGTCCCTGAGAACATCACGAAGCCTCTTGTAAAGCCCAAAAGCCCTCTAAACTTGATAGACACATTTTGGGCCTTCTAAAATACTGTCCTTTTATTTATCATCCTCTGGTCTGTTTATCTCTAACTACCCTCAGAATAACCAGTGTCTAGTAAGACACGAATCTACTGGCTTCTCAAACCTTCTCATGGACCTCTAAAAACCGGCCCTATCTTATTCCTCTATAATTCATCAGACCACCTGTTTTAGCCAGGTCAGTTTCTGTAATGCCCTCTTACAAATGATTTCCACTCATTTCTCAGACTATTCTCTGCCTGGAATGAATGGGAATTTTTCTTCAAGCCAGATCCCAAAGTCCCTGCCTGACCCAGTCGAATCGTAGCTATGTAATGAAACTATTTCCTAATTAACTAAACAATGACCTTCCCTTTTAGGGAACTACTGAGTTTTAACTCATCCAATGCCACACTTTAAGCAGTGCCTTGTTTTATCTTTCTACCCAAGATAAAGGTGATATGCCTTCTGTCCCTAAGGACCTCTATCTCTCTCTAGAGGTCCTTAAGGACAGAAGGCATATCTGTATGCTCTGTTCTATAGAAGTAACTGTTTTAACAATGTTCCCTCTTCTGACTGAAAAAGAAATGCTTCCAGGGCGTCAGATGCTTCCAGGCAACTTGGGAGCCTGAAGCAGGAGTAGGATGAAAACACCAAGGTGTAGGATGCAGAATGACACTTAAAAGATCTCTGTGACTCTGAAGTTAAAAAGCAACAGCAACGATAACCACCATGTGGAAAACCCTTTAACACGAATTACGTATAGCGGAATTTCCACTAATTTCTATTCAACAGAAGACACAATAAAATCCTTAAAACAAGGTAGAAGAAAAGGAACTAAGAAGTAAAAACAGTAGTAGATAATCACTTCCTATATTTCTGTTTACATTTTCCCCCCTCAGGAGCAAAACTCTGCTTCCTGTAAAAACTAGACTATCCCCATTTTTAATGACCTTACATCTTCATCTATTTATAAGAAGGGGAACTGAGAGTGAATGACACAATGTAAGCCAGTCTGCTGAAGCTATGAACAGGACTGCACTCGGCAGGGATGGCACATAACCCCAGCCCAAAGCATGAAACAGCAGCCACTGTTGCTCTCACCCATGGCCACTGGTATGTCTGTCCAGTTCAGGGCACATTTCTGTGTGCAGATCCCCTCCTCATTGAGCACCACGGTGAGATCATCCTGACCCACAGCTACTTTTCCGTCTGCCAGAGGTGCAACTAAGGGCTCCAGCTGTTTTCCTGTTGGAAAGAGCTCTTTGATGGACCCCTTTCCATCCACCTACAGGAAGACACAAAGTCAGTCATCCAACATTCCTCCAGAAAGAGGCACAAACACAGCCTGGAAAAATCCAGATAAAACCCCAAACCTAGAGAAGCCAGTAATATTCCTTATGTGATATAAGAAAATAATACAGACTTCATTAGAACAAACTTTGTTATCAGAGTATAAAATGAGTTCTCTTTTCTTCTAACACAGAAACAAGCATCTAGCTGGCAACTGACGACACCAGGTGCTGGCAAGAACACACAGCAACTGCAGCTCTCACCCACCGCTGCTGGGAACACAATATAGTATAGCTGTTGTGTTTGCTGGTTTCTTATAGAGTTGAATACTCACTTGCCATATAACCTGTAAGTCTCATTTCTAGGCACTTGCCCAAGGGAAATGAAAACTTAGATTTACACAAACACCTGCGTGCAAGTGTTCACAGCAGCTTTATTCATAATTGCTACAAACTGGGAACAACTTTATCCTTCAACTGATGAATGATGTATCCATACTACAGACTACTACTCAGCCACAAAAAAGAATAAACTATTGTCACACACAAGGACACAAATGAATCTCAAATGAATTATGCTTAGTGAAAGAAGCCAGACTCAAAAGGCTACATACTAAATGATCCCATTCAAATGACATTCTGGACAATGTGAAACTCTTAAGAGTGAAGAACAGATCAACAGTTACCAGAGTTTTAGAAGTAGGAGAGGTTGAGTTCAAAGAGCCAATCTGAGGGAATTAGGGGGGATGATAGAACTGTTGTGAATCTTGATTGTGGTATTAGTTACACAATTTTAGGCATTCATTAAGACATAGAACTATCTGCCAAAAAGGATGAATTTTATTATATGTAAATTAATAAATAATTTCTGAATAGCTTGGTTCTAAAGCAAGATTTCCCTCCCTCGAGGTGATGGCAGCATCCACGGTGGTGAGAGACTGAGCACCCACTTCAGCTTTTGGCTCAGTGTCCCCACTCCCTGCGACTCTCCCTCAGCACCTATTTGTCTAGTTACTATTCAGTCACTTGCACAGCAGGGACTGCTCCAGGAGTCTGTAACTTAGATGCTGATAAAACTAGGATATCTTAATAATAAAAATACAGAACAAATGTATTAATAACAGCCTGTCTTCTTGCCCAGTGGGGGACAAGAAGACAGGCTTCTAGAATGGCCAAGTCTGGGAATGAGGAGAGAGATGTGAAGCTATAAGATTTAGATTTTTCTATAAAATGAATGCCACATCCATCTTTTTACATATTGTATGTTATTAGAGTAAAAAAAGATGTCATGGATATTTATCAATTATATTAGGAGAAGAAGCAGGCTATAAAATAACACATATTATATGAAGTTTCACAAATAGGATAAAAGTCCATATAACAAAGGCTGGGAGTTGGCTAATGGATGATTTGCACTTCCTTTATTTCATTATCTGTATTTTCTTATTTTCTGTAATAAACACATGTGGCTTTTGCAATTAAGAAAAAAAGTGGGAGTGGCTCAGCACCTATAGCTCAGTGGCTAGGGAGCTGGCCACATACGCTGGGGCTGGCGGGTTTGAACCCAGCTTGGGCCTGCTAAACAACAATGACAACAACAATAACAAAAATAGCCAGGCGTCGTGGTGGGCGTCTGTAAGCCCAGCTACTTGGGAGGCTGAGGCAAGAGAATCGCTTAAGCCCAAGAGGCTGAGGTTGCTGTGAGCTATGATGCCACAGCACTCTACCAAGGGTTACAAAGTTAGTCTCTGTCTCAAAAAAAATAAAAATTAAAAAAAAAAAATATATATATATATACTAAAAGATTTTAGGGGCAGAAAACTCAGAAGTCTTAAAACTGCTTAAGTCAATACTAAAATGAAGTTTATAATTCCCGAGCACTAAAGCTTTAGCATAGCAGTCCTTGAGAATGCCATTGGACAGAGAGAAACAGCCCTAATTATTTGTCCCAATAACTAAATACGCACCATTGATAACTATTAGGCAGAGGACCGAGAGTTGACTCTATCTGGTGTAAATTACAGATACCTGACTTGTGGAAAATGCCAAGAGTGTGAAAAATAGCTAAGCATACAAAGAAAGAACAAGCTCCATTATGTCAAAAGTTGCATTTAACTTGGTCTCTTGACCTATGGTTCACATCATCATCTCCTCAAGGTAAACTCACAGTATCTTCTCTCAGGTAAACTGATGATATTTGCAAAATAATAAAGTTTTACCCTTATCAGGTAGTAGTCTCTCTTGAAACCCACACAGATAGAATTTTCACACCATGCCATGGATTTGGGCACATCTGGTACACTAAAGTCCCCCTGAAGAAAGAGAGCAAGAGTTCAACTGAAGACATTAAAAAAAGTCTTGACCTTCCTGTTATTCCACCTCCGTCTGCAAAATAATGTTCACCCTCAGCAGCTGCAGCAGCTCCTACCTACCCAACTCGTGGACCGAATAACAGTGCACCATACCTGCAATTCATGAAATTCCCTGTCTTTCCAGAAATAGAGCTGCAGCTTCTTTTTCACTGCCACACACATCCGCAACACCTCCTCACCAGTCTCTGTCTGCTGGGAAAAGACAACAGAGGAATGAGGACGCACATATAACTCTCCATACCTACTATCATATCAGTGACATTAGAGATTTTCTATCTTGAAATGGTTACTCATTTGAAAATCCCCAGTAACAGAGTCATTTTGCAGAAAACCTGAGCAGGAGAACAGCAGTCTAAGATGTACTTAGAAACAATTGGCTGTGGACCACTTCCTTCCCAGGGGCTGCTGGCTGAGGACCCTAGCACCAGTGAATCACATGGACATTCATAATTCAGAGAGGAAAATCCCAGGGCAGACCTTCCCCTACATGACCACTTCTTCTTTTTTTTTACTTAAATGATTCTTACTCAAGGTTGTCAACACATGCCGGATCAGGGATCAGCATGTGCCAGTGGCAGCAAGCCTACTTTCAATCCTTTAAAGGAATGGGGAAAAGAAAATTCTTAAGCATAAAACAGCACAGTATTGATGTACAGCATAAATGCTAAAAAAGTGATCAGAGTAAAGGGGTGAGGCAGATTTTCAAGAATGTAAGGATGACAAACTGTTGATAATAAGGAGGGATGTCTTTTCTGAACAATGAAAACTCCCTAATGACAAAGACTACGGTGATTTGTTTAGAACAAGAGTCAATCTGATGTCCCATAACTATGTTCATGATACTGCTACAGTCTGGCTTTCCTACTAATGATTTGTCCATGACAAGTGCTTTTACCTTTGGTTAATTGCCTTCTGCCATTAGCAGCAGATTTTCATTAATTAATACATGCAGGGAACATACATGCTTCGATTTCATGCCACATACCAAAGGAGAAATTTCTCTAATAAGTCCAAATTTCTCTAAAATAATCAAGTACTCAACTCTCTCTGGAGTCTCTGCTGGGTTTGGATCCTCCATGCCATTCTTCCCATATAATATATGGAATGACATAGGACAGTCTGTGGTGACTGAAGGATAAAGCCAAATTTCACCTTGCAGACACCTACCTGCAGGTCACATGTGAACAGTGAAGCTCCCTTTGCCTTTGAAACTGTAGTAATTTGTTGAAATGTCAAAAGGTCATGGACATAAACATTGTTTTCTGTTTGGGAAAAGGTAAAACATCAGTATAAATGATCACAGTTTTCTAGAATAGCCATTGTCAGGCAAAAAAGTAACTGTAACATCTAGAAGAAGCAAATGGCAGATGTGGGTTGAAGATGTACTTTCAGTTTTACTAATAATGATCCATTTTGGGCTATAACCAGCACAAAACATTTAAGAGGTCACCTCTTCTAAACTTAGATATTTTGTTTCTTAACAGTTGCAAATCAATGGAGGAGGGGGAAGGCGGGTCAAGGAAGGTGAAAACAAACCATCCCTGACCCCCATCTATCCCACTGGTATATGACTTTAAAAATCTGGGCTGACTTGAGTAAAACAGATCTTTCATTTTCAAGGTACTCTTTTTTTTTGTTTTGTTTTTTTAATTTTTTTTTTTTTTTATTGTTGGGGATTCATTGAGGGTACAAGAAACCAGGTTACACTGATTGCATTTGTTAGGTAAAGACCCTCTTACAATTGTGTCTTGCCCCCAAAAGGTGTGGCACACACCAAGACCCCACCCCCTCGCTCCTTCCCTCTCTCTGCTCTTCCTTTCTCCACCCCACCCTCCTTCTTTCTCTCTCTGCTCTCCCCTTCCCCCACCTCTACCATGTCATTAATTGTCCTCATATCAAAATTGAGTACATAGGATTCATGCTTCTCCATTCTTGTGATGCTTTACTAAAAATAATGTGTTCCACTTCCATCCAGGTAAAAATATGGAATGCTTCATGAATTTGCATGTCATCCTTGCGCAGGGTCCATGCTAATCTTCTCTATATTGCTCCAATTTTAGTATAGGTGCTGTGCAAGCGAGCACTCTGTCCTTTTAAGTCTAGAAATTTGCAATGCTGTATTTGTACTAGAAATGGCTTTTATTTGTTTGTTTGTTTGAGACAGAGCCTCAAGCTATCCCCCTGGGTAGAGTGTATGGCATCACAGCTCACAGCAACTTCCAACTCCTGGGCTTAAACTGAATCTCCTGCTTCAGCCTCCCAAGTAGCTGGGACCACAGATGCCCACCACAACGCCCAGCTATTTTTTGGTTGCAGCCATCATTGTTGTTTGGTGGCCTGGGCTAGATTCGAACCCGCCACCTTAGGTGTATGTGGCTGGTGCCTTAGCCACTTGAGCCATAGGCACTGAGCCTAGAAATGGCTTTTGAAGCTGCATTAGTAGGTCCTATTAGGAAATAGAAATCCTCTGTGGATTTTGTACAAACCCATGTCACGGATTTTTTTCAAGCAAAGCAAGCAAAATAATTTTACCTGAGTCTCATATCTGGTTTTAGCCATGAAGTTTAATTATCTTAAATATTTTTCTATGGATGTAAGAATTAAGTTTAAAATGATTCCACTATTTGGACCCAGACCCGAACAGTATAAGGCCACCTTCTAGTCCTCTGCTTGTCAAGAGGAGGCCCCACTGACTGACTGTCTTCCATCAAACTTCAGTTTTGCAAAAAAGGCCCATAACAGTCTTGCCCTGATCTGTCTCTTATCTGATACCTTGTCACTCCTTACCATGTATCCTTAGTCTGGCCACAATGAACTACTTGCCACATAAGTGCCACATCTCAGGGCCTTTGATGTAGTTGTTCCCTATGCCTATAATATTCTGCCTACTTCTCTTCCTGTCCAAATTCTAAGCCACTTGACAATACAGCCCCTGCAGGATCCCATAACAATTCTGATAAATTTCCACTGTAACTTACCACATTGTACTATTATTACTTTCTGTCATTCCGGTCTTCATAATCAGAATATAAGTATCAAAGATAGCAACAATGTCACTGAACTTGGTATCCCCAATGTCTAGCCCAGGCTTTGCACAAAATAGGGCTCAATAAACATTTGATCCATTATTGAATGAATAAATGAAATAAGACTCTGTGGAGAGCAGAGTTCAAGTTATGGGGGATGCTGTTGCCTTTATTACCCTCCTCTATCCAATGTGGAACACTAAGTAACTACTATCAAAGACACCAAGGAAGGGTTAAAGCTTTTTTTTTTTTTCCTGACACATGCAATACAAATGCAACCTCTTTTCTTACCTAACAAGCTGACCAGAATCTTAAACTGGGAAACCACATGGATCTGGAAGATAGCAAATCATTAGACCCAATTAAACATTTCTGATAAGGTTTAATAAATGTTCACTTTACAACCATACTAAAAAGGGAGCAAAGAGCCCAGTTATGTGGATCTGACTTATACGTGTAACCACAATTTCTGCTTATGAAAGAGGATCTCAGGCACATGATATACAGGCAGAGATCCCTGTAAAAATGGAAGGATAGAGAGAAGAGGATTCAAAGAGCTAATAAATAACAAAGTTCCATCTTATAGGGATCTCATATAAGTTAAATATTGTTGTATGACTGCCATCACTGCTTACCTGCTGGATCTTTTTGGAGAAGTTCTTATTGGATTTCTCTAGTGTTACTTCAAACCTGTTGCAACCTATGGAAAAGAAATGAACATTGGCAGTTCCAGATACAGGGACACATTTAAAAACACTGCTTCACACTGCTCCCTACATCAATCTTTAAAAATTTCTAGAAGACTAGAAGTCAGAGATCTAAAATAGCCAGCTTTCTCTATTGAGCATAGTAAGATGCTTCACCTCCAATTTTAGAAAAGAGGGTTTCATGCACCTTCACTTGGCATCAGCACAAAGGATCACACAAAGTTCACACAGTTTACTGAAGCTGCAAGGTACTTCTAAATCTGAAGATCTTGTCTTACAAAGTCAGTACCTTGGCGAAGCATTTCATAAAGAAGAGTGTAAAAAAAGAATAGTCAAATACAAGAGCCCAAGCAATGAAAACCAGCCCAAAGCATCCTCAGGTTTAGACCAACTCATCCCCAGCAGATACCCTATGTCATGTATCAGGGGACAGAGCAAACACTCCACCCCATCTCCAGAGCTAGAGCAATTTAGCGTGTCTACACTTACTGCCACTTTCAGGTGATGCTACATCTGCTGGCACTGTCGCAGAAAACGGGAAGAAAGTTACATACCATAAAAACATGAGAATTTGGCCTTGCTGGGTATGACAAAAAATATTCAGCCTCAGAAGTCACCGAAGAGTCAAAAAGAGAACCATTATAATAATAACAGCAGCTCATTAAGTCTTGCCCTTAGAGGGGCAAGACTTAAGCAATAACTGGGTGCCAGGTTCTGAGTTAATTAAAATCATATACATATGTTTATTTTCTGTAACCCTAGTAACTACTCCCCAGGAAATAGGTATTACTATTTCAAGTTCGTATTTGAGGGATCTGATGGGTCAAGGCAGTTAGGGAGCAGCCAGTGAGAAATGAGAGCCTTGAAGCAAACTCAGGCCTGACTCTGAAGCCTGGGCTCCAAGCCTGAACCCTGCCACCTGCCTTCTACTTCATGGAGGGGATGCCTGCGCTGCCGGCACGGGATGTTTCCCAGAGCTAGCTGTGCCCTTGCCTCTTGGAAGTCAGTGGAGACTCTTTGAGGCAGTTACAACAATAACACCCCCAAACCTGCTCTAACTTCCTCTGTGTACCCCTCAGCAGAGGAGATGAAGAAGGGGCCCTAAGGTCACAGAAACATGCCCTGGTATTCTGCTGTTACATTTCACCAGGAAAAAAGAAATTCACCCACTTCCTACTTGATAAAGAGTTCTGTATCTTATCAACAATTCTCTTTATAAGCAGAATTGCATAAGGCAGAGATTTTCAAGCTTTTTTGTTTCAGGATCCCTTGATGACTTTAAAAATTACTGAGTACCTCAAATGTTCATGTAGGTTACATATATGAATATTTATCATATTAGAAATTAAAACTGAGAAATTTTAAAAATATGTATTTATTAACTAATTTTAAAAGAACAGTAAGAAGTCTGTTAACATAAATAACATTTTGACAAAAAATATTTATCTTAACAAAACGAAAAATACATATCGTATAACATTTCTGCAAACCTCTTTAAGGTCTAACATAATAGAAAAAAGCTGAACTCTCTTATCTGTTTCTGCATTTGATCCGTTTTGATGACTTGTTTGGGTTGAAATATATGACAAAAATCTGTTTTTAAATAGTTATACAGTTGAAAAGGGAGAAGTACTTTAATAAAGCTTTTTCAGGTAATTGTGATCTTCTATTTTGACACTATACCAAAACCTGACAAAAGTAGTTTCTTATAATGTGAAACCTCAAAACTACTGATGAACTTTTCACATTCAGTTTCACTAAAATTTAGTGGTCTATTTTACACTTAGAATGGATCTTTTCCTCATGTATGATTTTAAACCTTTGTACAGCTGGGTGCAGTGGCTCAAACCTGTAATCCTAGCTCTCTGGGAGGCTGAGGAGGGTAGATCGCTTGTGAGCTCAGGAGTTAGAGACCAGCCTGAGCAAGAACGAGACCCCCATCTCCACTAAAAATAGAAAAACTAGCTGGGTGTTGTGGTGGGCACCTGTAGTTCCAGCTACGTGGGAGGCTGAAGCAAGGGAATTGCTTAAGCCCAAGAGTTGGAGGTTGCTGTGAGCTATGATGTCATAGCACTTTACCCAGGGCAATGGCTTGAGGCTCTGTCTCAAAAACAAAAGAACAAAAATAAAAACACTGCGTCGATAGTGAGAATAATACAAACAGAAGTTTGGATTTCTGTTTTAATTTGATTTGTGGTTGTGGTGGGCAGCGTTTTAATTACCATTCCAGCGTAAATATCAGTACAATGAAAAAAATCAAATAATATTTTAGTTTTTCTATCCTTGTTTGCAGGGCCTCAGAAAGGCTCTTGTGAACTTCCAGGGATCTAGAGACCACACTTTGGGAACTGCTACTCTATAGTGACAATACCACTGAAACAAACCTCCAGTTATTAAGGCCTTCAGTGTGAACTAATCTCACTTCTGTGTTCAAGGTAAAATAGAATGAGATGTTTTTTGAACTTAAGCAAGATGGCAAAGATCAGGTCAGAACCCAGGACTCTAGCCCCAGTCTTTTCTGACACCCTCATACCCTTTTCTCAGAAAGGCAGTCTACCCACAGCCCTATTTAGGTTTGGAATATCTCAAATCTAGATACCAAACTGGTGTTTTGAGCTGATCACAGAGGACCAGATCTATTATTGGCCCACACTAAGTTAGAGCTGGGTCAGAACTAAACTCTTTACTAAAGGTATAGGGAGAAGTAACATTTCTTTAAAGTGAAGTTTCAAATCTGAGTTTGATTTCCTAATTGTCTAACATAGGTCAGTAAGGCTATTCTGACATACAGGGAATTTAAGGCCTCCAAAAGATTAATTAACATGTCAAAGGTGACATAGTAAATGATTGTAGGGCAAAAAATAGTCACCACCAAGGCTCCAAGTTAGACTAACACTAATATTACCAGTTTCAGTCTACATCATGTTGAAAACTCCAGTCATAAAGTTTAGTTTTCAATTCCTCACCACTTATAATTCAACAGTCAAAAAATAATTACTGGGTGGCACCTATGGCTCAAAGGAGTGGGCACCAGCCCCATATGCCAGAGGTGGTGGGTTCAAACCTGGCCCCGGCCAAAAACTACAAAAAAAAAAAAAAAATAGTTGCTGAGGGCAGCACTGATGGCTCAAAGAAGTAGGGCGCCAGCCCCATATACGGGAGGTGGTGGGTTCAAACCTGGCCCTGATCAAAAACTGGAAAAAAAAATAGTTGCTGAATACAAACCGAGGTAAATTTAATTTTTAAATTATAAACCAGGTAGTTGTCATAGAATACAAATAATCTGGCTCTGAGAAATAAAAATTTAAAGGAAGGATCAGTAACATACTAACCCTGGGCTAAATTGAACTCTCTCTGTTTTTATAAATAAAGTTTTATTAGAACACAGCCATACCCATTCATTTCCTTACTGTTTATGGTTGCTTTCATGCTACAGTAGCAGAGTTGTGCAGTCACAACAGAGAACTTATAGCCCACAAAGCCTGAAACATTTACTGTTTGGATGTTTTTGGGAAAAGTTTGCTGACCCCTTATTTAAAGGAAAGTTGAAAAACTTAGAAATAAAACAAACTTCCTATTTTGTTCACTGGTTTCTCTTCTAGTATAGGATGCTATTTTTTCCCAGCGTTATCCTTGTTCCAGGTTCAAAAAAAAAACTATTACCAATCTATCTTAAGGTATTAACTATAGAAATATATATTAGGCTGAAAGGTATGAAACTGCTATCTTTCTAAGTCTAACACAGTTGAATAATGACAACAGTTCAACCTATTCTGGCATGAATAGTAGGTTTCTATAGACTGGGGCTCCCTGGCATAATATCCAAACACATTTATTTTCCATAAATAGAGTACAGAAATAAAGTTAGGACTGGGTGCAGAGGCTCACACCTGTAACCTTAGCACTCTGAGAGGCTGAGGTGGGTGGACTGCTTGAGCTCAGGAGTTTGAGACCTGGCTGAGCAAGACTGAGACCCCATCTCTGCTAAAAATAGAAAAATTAGCTGGGCATGGTGGTGCACACCTATAGTCCCAGCTACACTGGAGGCTGAAGCAAGAGGATCACCTGAGCCAAGGAGTTTGAGGTTGCTGTGAGCTGTGCACTCTAACCAGGGTGACAGAGTGAGACTCTATCTCAAAAACAATCAATTAATAAATAAAGTTAGGGAAAGGAGTGAAGTATTTTCTTCCCCCCAATAAAGGATGAATAAATATCAAATACCCTAGTGATTAGTCTCCCTTATAACTGATAAAGTCACAATTGATTAGTGCTTTCATTTTCAAAGTCCTTTCATACCTATTATTGCATCTGCCCTCCCCCTCAGTTTTGTAAAACAGACAACATAGAAAATGGATATTGTAAAGGACCTGCTCACAGACATGTGGCCAGGGAGAATTAATAAGTGGGCCCAGGTCTTTTCTTCCTAGTCTATCCCTTACAAGTTAAAAAGATACATACACTTTTTAATTTTTATTTGTTTTTGAGATAGGGTCTTGCTCTGTTGCCCCAGCTAAAGTGCAGTGGCATCATAGCTCCCTGCAATCTCAAATTCCTGGACTCAAGTGATCCTCCTGCTTTAGCCTCCTGGGTAGCTGAGACGATAGGCATGCATCACCACCATGCCTGGCTAATTTTTAAATTTTTTGTAAAGACAAGATCTCACTATATTGGTCAGGTTGGTCTCGAACTCCTGACCTCAAGTAATCTTATCTTGGCTTCCCAAAGTGCTAGGATTATAAGCATGAGCCATCAAGCCCAGCCTAAGATCTTTTTTACCTTGGTAGAGTGCTATGGTGTCACAGCTCACAGCAACCTCAAACTCTTGGGCTTAAGCAAATCTCTTGCCCTAGCCTCCCAAGTAGCTGGGACTACAGGCGCCTGCCACCATGATGCCCGGCTATTTTTTGGTTGCAGTTGTTTGGCAGGCCTGGGCTAGGTTTGAACCCGCCAGCTCTGGTATGTGGCTGGCACTCTAGCTGCTGAGGTACAGGCAACCACGCCCCAAGAAGATCTTTTAAATGGTGGATTGCCTGAGCTCATGGGCTGCTCCTAATTTTTTTCCCCTACTATCCCACCATTTATACAGCAATCTTATTCCCACCAGAAATATTTCTTTTACTGCTATTGAGTCTCAAAAAAGTGAACAGGGAAGAACATTCAAATCCATCTGTCAGTTGGGGTAGAAAAATATAGTTTGGGGGAAACCCTGGAGAGTCTCACATGCTTCTTTCCGTATTCCTACAGTGTTCTCTCCAACCCTCAATAACTCTGGAAACTACTGATTTCACAGTTGCACGGTAGTCAACTATCAAAACTTTGTTTTTCACGAGCAATAAGCCATCTCTTTCTCAGTTCTGGAAAATCTGCCACTTACCAACATCCTTCCGAATCCTGTAGAGAAGAAGATGTCCTTGTTTGGTTCCCACAAGAAGCCATTCCTCTGGAAAAGAAAAGAACTGTGAGAAAGGTCAATCAGCTTTAGTAAAACTCTATTTCTTTTTTCTTTTTTTTGAGACAGAGTCTTACTTTGTCACCTTCAGTAGAGTGCTGTGTTGTCACAGCTCACAGCAACCTCAAACTCTTGGGCTCAAGACATGATTCTCCTGCCTCAGCCTCCTGAGTAGTTAGGACTACAGGAGCCCAGCACAACACCCGGCTACTTTTAGAGCTGGGTATCATTCTTGCTCAGGCTAGTCTCAAATCCGTGAGCTTAGGTAATCCACCTGCCTTGGTCTCCCAAAGTGCTAGGATTACAGGTGTGAACTACTGTGCCCGGTCAAAACTCTTCTATTTCTTTAGCTGGGGCTTGTAACCAGAAATCAAAGTGCCAAGAAAATGAATTGCTTTTACTAGCGGGTGCTCCTTGCAAAGCTAAGGAAAGTTTATATTCAAGAAATGTTCGAGACTCAACCAATAAAAAAAACTTATTTAACAATTATTAGAGAATAAAAATGTCCCTGGTTTAACTGTTTCAAAATTAAATTAACCAAAAAGATATAAGGGATTTTTATTATTTATATCTTTTTATTAAGATACATATTTAGTTAAGCTAAAAATAATATGATGGTAGGCTGGGCACAGTGGCTCGAACCTGTAATCCTAGTGCTCTAGGAGGCTGAGGCGGGTGGACTGCTTGAGCTTAGAAGTTCAAGGCCGGCCTAAGCCAGAGCAAGATCCCTTCTCTAAAGACAGTTGGGCATTGTAGCGGCCACCTCTCATCTACTCAGGAGGCTGAGGCAAGAGGACTGCTTAAGACCAAAGAGTTTGAGGTTGCTGTGAGCTATGATGCCATAGCACTCTACCAAGAGTGATAAAGTGAGACTCTGTCTCACAAGAAAAAAATAATGATATGATGGATGTTTATAAAATGATAAAGCAAATAATATAAACATGAAACTTGGTATTCAACCTCAGAAATAACAGCTATGAGAAATTCTTTGAAGGTTTAATAATTTTACTTTAGGGAAAATAATGCCATAAGCTTACATAATTCCTTATCTCAAAAGACAGTCTAGCAGATAATAACAGTGTTGATAAGAATGTGAAGAAATTAGAACCCATTTTTACATTGCCGGCAGGAATGTAAAATGGTGCAGCCACTTTGGAAAACAGTCTAGCTGTTGCTCAAAAGGCTACACAGAGTTATCCTATGACCCAGCAATTCCCCTCCTGGGTAGAAAAAAGTAAGGAAAGAGAAAACAAGAAAACAGAAAACATATGCCCACACAAAAACTTGTACACAAATGTTCACAGCAGCATTATTTGCAATAGCTCAAAGGTGGACACAAACCAAACACCTATCAACTGGCTAAACAAAATGTGGCACATCCATACAATGGAATATTAGCCAGTCAGTAACAGGAAGGAAGTACTGATGAAGTTTGCAAACTCATCCTGGAAAAAGTGCTACATACCTCATTGCTGAATATCACTACGGTTACCAGATGGCCCAGGGAGTACCTCAAAGATGACCACAGTGATATTCAACAATGAGGTATGCAGCACTTTTTCTAGGATGGGTTTGTGAACTTAATTGTCTGACCTTGGATGCTACAACATGGATAAATGTGAAAACAGTGGATCAAGTGAAGGAAGCCAGACGCAAAGGCCTCATGATTCCATTTATATGAAATGTCCAGAATAGGCAAATCCACAGAGAGGAAAGATTAGTGGTTGCCTAGGCCTGGTGGGGCGCAGGGGGAAATGGAAAGCAAATGCAGATGGGTACTGGGTTTCTTTTGAGGGCAATGAAAATGTTCTACAATTAATTATGGTGATAGTACATTCACTACCCTGTGAATGTACTAAAAAACTACCAAATTATACACTTTAAATAGGCAAATTACATAAGTGAATTACATCTCAATAAAACTCCTACTGAAAAAAAAAATGATGGTCTAGGCCAGCAGTTTTTAAACTTTTATGTGTGTCAGAATTATTGGAGAGTTTGTTCCAATACTGGGCTATGCCCCTAGTACTGAGCTAGGCTAAAAATAAAGAGGTCCAGAAAAGGTTTAAATATCCATATTACATCATTCGGGGAAGGCAAACATGCACAGATATTTCTCAGCTTTTTGATAACATAAAGGTCCCTCATTCCTTTCATAAACTCTCTTGATTTTTGATCCTCTGTAAAACAACATAATGAATAATGGTACAAATAGATAACCTTTATTGCATAAGCACTGTGTTTTAGGGAATACTAAGTTTATATCATATGTTATTTCACTAATCCTCACCATTATCCTTTGAAGTCCTTTTTTTAAATCCCCATTTTATAGATGAAGTTGAGGCCTTGTCCAGACTCACACCTATGATAAGTGGCGAAACTGGAATTGCAACCCCAGACGCCTGACCCCTAACCTAAGGCATGCCATGTCAGTAGAATGTCAGCCAGAGGCTGTCTGAAAGGCAGGAGTTCTATGTTTATAAAAACAGATCAGGATCCACATTCATTTCTCTAGGATGATGTTCTTAGGTGTCCAGAAAAAGACAGTGATTCTATTTTATGTCTTAAAGTTAAGGCAAGACACAGAAAGTAAGACACAGTGTGCTCTTAATGACATTAGCTAAAATCAGAAATAACACTAGCTCCAGTGGAATGCTGGAGATTTGTGCAGGAGTAGAACATGGAAAAATATCAGTTCGCAATGTTTGCTTTTTACAAGACACTATGTTTAGAACTCTGTTATTGACATCACTATACTGGACAATGTGGCAATACTAAAGCTGATTTTTAGGACTTCCACTGATATTTCAGATATAAATAAATGAAGAGAGGTTAGGTATGGTGGCTCACGAGTGTAATCCTAGCACTCTGGGAGGCAGAAGTGAGTGGATTGTTTGAGCTCATGAGTTAGAGACCAGCCTAAGCAAGAGTGAGATCCCATCTCTACTAAAAATAGAAAAATTAGCTGGGCGTGGTGACAGGCACCCATAGTCCCAGCTACTTGGGAGGCTAAGGCAAGAGGATCACTTGAGTCCAGGAGTTTGAGGTTGCTGTGAGCTATAACACCAGCACACTCTAGCCTGGGGCAACAGAGTGAAACTCTGTCTTAAATAAATAAATAAATAAAAATAAAATAAAGTAGGGCAGCACCTGTGGCTTAAAAAGGGTTGAGCGCAAGCCCCATGTGCTGGAGGTGGTGGGTTCAAACCCAGCCCTGGCCAAAATAAATAAATAAAGTCGAAATTTTTTAAAAGTTCATTCATAACATCTATAAAAATCCCATAACCAAAACAAAAGGCAACGTAATGTTCACCAGCGTCCTCATCTCTCTCTCTTCACTCTGCCCCATAAATCCTCGCCAGTTCCTGCGGGTTTTTTTGTTTCTTTGAATCTCTTTTAAACCCTTAGTTTCTGACTGGGTACCTGTAGCTCAGCGGCTAGGGCGCCAGCCACGTACACTGAAGCTACTGGGTTTGAACCCAGCCCGGCCTTGCCAAACAATAATGACAACTATAACAAAAAAATAGCTAGGCCTTGTGGCGGGCACCTGTAGTCCCAGCTACTTGGGAGCTGAGGCAAGAGAATTGCTTAAGCCCAAGAATTTGAGGTTGCTATGAGCTGTGATGCCACAGCACTCTACCGTGGGCAAAATAGTGAGACTCTGTCTCAAAAAAAAAAAAAAAAAAACAAATAAACCCTCTGTTTCCTCCAAAGTCTGCCAAAGTCTATCAATTTTACCTCCAAATGTACCTGGTATCAGCCCCCTGCCTTAGTCTTTCTAGGAACCCCTGTGACAGCTTCATCTGGTCTCACGCTGTGCATTCTTTCATGTTCACTGTCAGTTATCTTAGATCTCTGATGCTGTCACATTGGGGCTTAAACAATCCTATGAAGCTGCACTAAAAAAATATGAGGCCCAACTCCTAAACTCATTTTCTAAAGTCTATTTTCCATTCTTACTAAAATGTTTATTTCCCAGTAGATTTTTAAAAATCAAATGTCTACTGGTCATGAAAGGGAGTCAGAGAGATTAAATTCACTGAAATTTTAAAAAATGTTAATTAAAATTATTTGACCCTTCTAAAGCTTCATTTGGAGATAATGAGGAGAAACACATTCATCATATATGCAAACTATTTGTAACAACTTCCTTTTAAATATTAAAAGCACACCACCCACACTTACTTCTAATCCTCGAACTTGTGAGGACAAACAGTGCATCTTCCTGTGCTTACGGCACCAAGCCTTGAAGAGGTTTGATTTGGTTACAGTAGGGGCTCAGGTAGCCAAGGGACCCGACCACTCTCTAGGGTACATTACCATTTAACATGGCCGTTCACGTCCAACACAAAGAATGACAAGCAGAGCAGGCACAACCTGGGATGGTCAGTTCCTTCGGAGACCTAATGCACTATGCAGGACAGAGTGGAACACACTATACAGACAGGTGACACACACAGACAAAGCAGAACTAGACCTCAGAACTCCTGACAGTCTAAGGCTGAGCCACAAGGTTGGATTTGACCCCTCCTGGGAAGTGGGTATGGCCGGGACCCTACTGCTCGTAATTACCCTAACAAAGCTCCATCCAACAGCGCACCACAGTCCAACCTCAGTAACGAATAGCTCCACTCCTGGCCCAAGGTCAGCCACTGCAGGGAACACAGAGATGAACAAATAGGGTGGTGGTCACCTGCTTTCTTTGGATCAAATGGCTAAGAACAGTGTTTCTCAAAACATAATCCCTCATTCACTGCATTAGTATCACCTGGACTTAATAAAAATGGACAGAAGACCCTGCATGCAGAGATTCTGATTCAATCATTCTGCGGTGGTACCTTGAAATCTGCATTTAAAATTTTTTTTTTAAATTTTATGTGACATTTACAGAGTTCCAAAGCTAAAACTAAGAGAAAGCTAGCTTCCATCTCTGTCCATGTTACCCTGTTCTCTCCCTTATGCTACAGGTCTCATTTCATAACTTTTGGTTTATCCTTCCATTGTCTTTTTTTTAAAATATGTATGTATAGACACATATGCAGATACACTCATATATGCACATGAAGTCTGTATTCTTTACAGGCTCTGAACACATGTCAAAGTTTGGGATCCAGTTTCTAGAATCAGACAAGATTTACTGAATGTGACCTTGGAAAAATTCCTTAGGTTCTTGAAGCCCCAGGTTCTTCTCCTATAAAATGGAGTTCTTATTATTTTGTAAAGCATATTATTATTCATATCATGTTATTAAACAAATTATGATTAAACAGATATTTGTATTTATTTATTTTGAGACAGAGTCTTACTCTGTCGCCCTCAATAGAGTGCTGTAGTATCACAGCTCACAGCAACCTCAAAACTCTTGGGCTTAAGCAATTCTCTTGCTTCAGTCTCCCAAGTAGCTGGGACTATAGGTCCCCACCACAATGCCCAGCTATTTTTTGTTACAGTTGTCATTGTTGTTTAGCAGGCCTGGGCTGGGTTCAGACCCACCATTCTTGATGTTTGTGGCTGACACCAAAACCACTGTGCTATGGGTGCCGAGCCTAAACAAATATTTAATGATGAATACCCAGGAGCTGTTCTGGGCACTGGAGATATAGCAGTCTACAAAACAAAGTTCTGAGGGAACTTATATTCTAATGTAGCGTGGGAGAGATAATTTTATATATAATTAAATATATAAAGTAACAGCAAGTGGCATTCCACAGAAGAAAGACAAGCCTAAGAAAACAGCACACTAGTAGACACAGGAAAGGTCTTGCTGATTTAGGTGATAGTCCAACAGAGACATGAATGAAATGAGAAATGAGCCACAAGTACTAGGGCAGGAGAGTGCCAGGCAGAGGACACAGAAATGCTAAGGCCCTGAGGTAAGTATGTGTTTTTGTGTGTTCACAAAACAAGGAAGACTGTGTGACTGGTACCAAAAAGTGAGGGTTTTGCATGTACCAGAGGAAGTCAAGGAAGTAGCCAGGGTCTGATCCTATCAGGTGCTACCAGCCATGGTAAGGACTTTGGAACTTATCCTACTTGTGGTGTGATACCCCTGGAGGGTTTTGAGCAGACAGATATGTTCAGATTTAGATTTTCAAAGGTTCATCCTCTCTCTTTTAATCTGTGTATATAAAAAACTGAAAATGGCACAAAGGTAAATACAGGGTGATCAGTTAGAAAATCTACCGTAATTCAGAGAGACGATGGTGCCTTCATCAAGAGCAATAGTGGAGATGGAGAGAAAGACTGAATTTTAGATTGGATCAGATGTAAAATAAAAGAGAATGAAAGAAATCAAGACCAATTCTAAGTACTCTGGGAGGCCGAGGTGGGTGGACCACTTGAACTCTGGCGTTTGAGACTAGCCTGAGCAAGAGCAAGACCCCATCTCTTGTAAAAATAGAAAAACAGAGGCAGGAGAATCGCTTGGCCCAGAAGTCTGAAGTTGCTGTGAGTTATGATGACATCATGGTACTCTACCCAAGTTGACAGCTTGAGATTCTGTCTCCAAAAAAAAAAAAAAAAAAAAAAGAACAATACCAAGGTTTTGGCCTTATCCAAAAAAGTAAACAGAAATGCCACTTGCTGAGATGTGGGATACAGAGAAAGGCATGTTTGAGGGAAGTAGAATCAAGAACTGTGATGGCTATACTACAGGACATCCAAATAAAGATGGTGAAAAGAGAGGAGGATTATACAACTTTGGAGTTTAGGAAGAAATCATTATCAGTGTTCTCCTCACTTCTATTTCCCAAGAGATGGACTATGTTGTCTTTAAGACATTTGCCAGCTCAGATATTATTTGGCCCTGTGTGATCTGGCTCCTGAAATTTCCTGAAGATAGTTTCCATTTAAGGACACAATGTAGAGAAAGAGGTTAATGACTAGAAACAGCAATAATTATTGCGGCTAAAGTCTGGAAATAAAGTACTTTTGAAGCAGGAGGCAATAAATGGCCTCTTGTAGCCCAATATCCACCCTAGCACTCTAGTAAGCAAAGAGCATTTCTCCTTTTTGGTGGGTGATCAAGGTAAGCCAAAAGCTACCTACCATTTAAAAAACGTGTGTCTGAAAAGCAAAGGTATGAGAGAACTTTACTGTGACAAAGGGGAGGTAGTGAGAATCTAAGAGAAATACGCACAAATGCTCCCACAGAGGATCAGAATCAGGGATTCTGACAAGTCTAGTCATCAATATGGCCACAGCTACACTCATCCTTTTAAGAAGCATATGTCCTTAGCTGAGTTGGGTACCTCTCCTTCATGTGGCAATAATGGGCAGTGTACTATCATTTTATCTTGTATCACTATCTGTTCATATGTCTTTGTCTCTCAGTGTGTGGTCTAGGAGCTCAGGCATTGTCTCTTATTAGTCTTTCCCTATCTGAGAAAATGGCCCATGTAGGTACCTAAAACATAGTTGATGAAGCAATAGGGAATGATTTCCTCTGGGCAAAATATCTGGTCTTTTTACATTTTTTTTCTCTTCTATTTATTTTTAATTTTTACTTAAGAGCATTTAATGACAAGAAGTGGAGGTTTTCTTGAGACGTCTTAAGGAAACAGGATTCTCTCCTTAACCCCAAGGATGAGGACTGCTTACAGTGGAAGTGTGATTTTAAAGAGGCCCAGAGCTGCTAAAGGAAGAAGCGTGCACATTAACACAGAGATTTGAAGGGAAAGAAACCTACTAAAGTGGCCATGAAGAAATCTGTAAGGATAACTGACTGGGTCACGGTGAACATAAGGGTGTCAGCCACCACCAAGATTCCATGAGGCCCATCATGGGCACCTACTTCAGTTTATAATCTGATTAAGAGTTCTGAGCTACTTTTTTATGGTCGTTGATTCTAGATCCTAAAATTTAACAAGAAAGATTGAAAATTATTTTCATAGTCCTTGGGGGCTGCTATCAAGCTAAGCACTTCAAGGCAAAAGCAGAACATTTGTAGTTGAGAGTGAAGGTTTAGACTCTTAAGACCTTCATGTGTATTCCAGAGCACACATAGATGCCTGACTCTGCTTTCTGCACTAATCAATCCCAAAAAGACTATACAAGTTTTCATAGGATTTCATGGTAGTTTGGAATGATGCTCTTCGACCTAGAGCTAGGTAATTTGGTTACTTTGGGTATAAGGTATTCACCCACTTAGTTAATTGAGAAGTTAGTAACTATGTAAGTTACCCACAGGAATAAGAAGTGAAAAGTTGAGTGCCCAGTAAGGGGGAAAAGCACATAGTGCTAACTTACTCATGCCCAACAACCAGTGCCGTCTTTCATCTAGAAAACACAAATCACTTGGATAAGTTCAAGCTCCCGGCAAGTTGAGAACTTCCCATTGCTTTGCCCTCTCTACTGAAGACTTACTGGATATCGAAATACCAAAGCTGAGCACAATTAAAAGGAAAACTCAACCTTCAACTCTGCACACAGCACAAGGGCAGGTGGAACGTCCCTAAAATGACTGGGTCTCTGGGGATCCCCTAAGCAGCCTCGCGGACAGCGCGGTCTGGAGCCTGTGGTCATTTCTCTGTCCATCATCCCAAACCTCACTCGGGCAGGATCCGACCGAAGCCCACGCAACCCGACACCTGTCCACTTCTCCAGCCTTGCTCCCCTGGCCCCTCGGCTCACCCCAGGCAGCCAGACAGTCGATCTGCAGAGGCAGCTTTTCTAGGATCGGTACTGGCTCGAAAGCGTCGTGCATGGCGGCGAGCAGAGAATCGCCGC
The DNA here is from genome assembly GCA_963574575.1 of Galagoides demidoff. Taxonomy (NCBI): domain Eukaryota; kingdom Metazoa; phylum Chordata; class Mammalia; order Primates; family Galagidae; genus Galagoides; species Galagoides demidoff. The sequence continues at coordinate 4,296 of CAUYQV010173936.1, read as the reverse complement.
CGCCTCGCCCCAAGTGTGCCGGGCAGGGGCAGGGCCCAGAAAGACACTGGGGAAAGAACAGACCAGGACCCGGCTGGGAACCCCAGCTACAGGGCCTTTATCAACACAGCCAGCAAGCCCGGACTTCCTGCTGGGTAAGCCCGCCCCTTCCGCAGCCGCGGCCCCGCCCCTTCCTCCCCAGCTCCCAAGGCCTTGTCTAGGAATTTACTGGTTGGTTCCCAGAACCCAGAAAGTTCCTCATGTCAGAAGTGTGTTAGGCCTTGAGCGTGATGGTTAAGAATTCGGGCTTTGGCATCAATCAGACCTGAGATGAACAGCTGTCGTTGAGGAAATGAGCTGTGCTGTTTAGGATACAAATCTTTCCAGGACTAACTAATCTGCAAAATGATTTATTTTATTTTTGTTTTTGCGACAGAGTCTCACTTTGTCGCCCTCAGTTGAGTGTTGTAGCCCCACAGCTCACAGCAACCTCTAGCTCTTGGGCTTAGGCGATTCTCTTGCCTCGGCCTCCCGAGTAGCTGGGACCATAGGCGCCCACCACAATGCTGGACTATGCAAAATGATTTTAAAGTAAACATCCTAGTCTCGTAAGCGCTTGGCAACACCTGACATACTCTAGGAGTTCAATTGTTTTATTGCAGTATTACCACTATTCCCCAACTAGTTCAAGTACCTTACCTTTACACTTACTTTCAAAGATGTTCTAGCCAGTGGTTGTAAAAGTGTGGTCCCCAAACCAGCAGTATCATCATTCACCTGGGAACTTGTTAGAAATGCAAAGTTTGAGGCCTCACCCCAACTCTACTGAACCCGAAATTCTAGAGGGGAACCATAACCTATGTTTTAATAAACCCCAATATGAGTCCATATGCTTAGAAGCTTGAGAACCAACAATCTAAGCTAGGGTTTACCAAGTGCAACACTACTGTTCTTTACAGAAGAATAATTCTTTGGGCGAGGGGCTGCTCTGCAGAACAGGATGTTTAACAGCACCCCTAACCTTCAACCATGAATGTCTTATTTTGCCAAATGTTCCCTGGGGCAAAGTCACCCTCTCTGTGAGAACGACTGTTTGAGATCCATGCTTCTCAACTTTAATGTGGATATTTGAAAGCACATGTAGTAAGATGGAGTCATTCAGGCTAGTGCAAAATGACACATAGTTGGTCTGGCCGGTTTTGGTCTTAAGTGACCTTCATCTCCTGTCTCTCATTCTTATTGTTTTGTAAAATCTAGCTCCTAACCTTAAGATGCATTTTAGGAGATTAATTTTGAATTAGAATGCTGTAATAAGTCACTATTATGCTGATCATCATTTGGAATAGTGGTTGGCATGTGGTCTTTGCTTTGAACTTTTATGTATAAAACTGTAATTTTGGAAATGATAGAACAGAATAGTCTTGGAGAAGCTACTCTCACTGTTCTCCAGAATCCCACTCTTCTGACAAAGTTTGATGGACCTATCCCCCATCTCTGCAAGTTGGCTGATACTGGCAGGCATCCAGACCCAGTAACAAGTTGTTAAAATGCAAATTTTGATTCAATAAGACCAGAGGGGGGCCCTCAATTGAGCATTTCTAACAAGTTCCCAGGTGTTGCTGATGTTACTGTTCTCTGGATCACATTTAGGCAGTAAGAGTTGATTCACTAACTCTTGGAAGTAAAATAAATCTTTTTAAATTTATGATCACATTCTATTAAATTCAACTCTCCTACACTGTGTCTTACATCCTAATATTCCTTTTAGGAAGGTAAGTGGCCCTCTCCTCTTATAGGTCCTGTTCTGAGATTATCTTAGTATTTCCCCCTGGAGACTTTATAAGACAACAAAGCTGAGTTTGAGCTGCAAGAATAATCTGTATCTGGTAACTTCCTCCAAAAAGGACATCAGGTTAAGTCATAAAATTAAGCACTGGGGTTTAAAGCAAAAATGTAGAAAGAAAAGGGTGATATGAAGTCAAAAATCTGGTCCTGGTGGCTTTATTTGTATACGCCAGTTTTTTCATCTGTAAACTAAACTAGGGATACTGTCCGATCTTTACCAAATGCTGTTCTGATAATCAAAAGTATATTTTTAAGGAGTCAGAAAAACAAAAATCACTAAACAAATCTTGTGATATGGCTGATATTCACCATAGAAGTTGATTACCTTCCTAAAATTTAGAATCACCAGCTATTGTGCTGGAAGAAGGTTTAACACCTCCTAGTTCTAGAACCAAGACCAAAATAAACCAATATAAACTCTAAGGTCAGTGTGAAACTATAATTTCTTTCTGAAACTGTCCTAAGAAATGACACATGATATCCAATCTCAGCAGTCTAGGAAGCCATTTAACTAGAATTATCAAGTGCCAGGCTATAGAATTTGTACTACACATTCCTGCTTAACACAGTTTTTTCCCCTAGTCTCAAATAAACATCAAACCACCCTTATAAAACAACTGACCAACTATCCTCGTGCATCATAACTGTTATTCATCTCAGTTTAGTATGCAGGGGCAGCACAGGTCAATACCAGCAGCCCTTCTTCTGATGTCAGTTCTTCATATTGTTCCTCAGAGAAGAGCTGTAGTCAAGCTATTTAAATGTTAATACTTTTACTACCATGAGTTCGTGAATATTGTGGTCACACAGTCACTGATTTCAACGGAAAATATGACAATCTAGAATAAAAGCCACGCAAATAAAATTTTCACAAGAGTGTCTGGAAGAAAGAAAGGTCTTTAGAGAAAATTTGGAAAAAAAACGAGAAAAATACATTAATTTCGTTAAAATTTTTTTATATTAAAAAGTGGCATGAACTTTTTACATACAACAAAAATCTTAGGGAAGGCAAAATTGAGTAAAATCAGTAAAACAGAAAGAGTGTTTCAAATGAATCCCATCACCTTGTGATGTTCCTTACAAACAGTCTTTACACCAACACCAGATATTAGAACAGTCAATCGTAAAGAAAGAGCAGCAGTCCAGGGCCTCCACACTATTTAAGAGTAACTGTTTAAATTAAGCCAGCAGCACTGGTTTCCTTTGTAGAAACTCCTTCTTCTGAAGCATTACAGACTCTCTAGCAGGGTGCTCAATCACAGTAGAGCAATCACTGCATATAGTGCCACACCCAGTGAATGGCATGAAGGCAAACAAAACATTGCCTAGGACTCCCAATGCCACCCTTGGAGGCTTACAAAAACAGTAGTTAAAAGTGCACCACATTGCCAGCAATGGGATGTGTCACAATAGCAGATGTCAAAAGAGTTAAGCTAATATTACTCTTTAAAGTACATCTGAAATAGAAAAATCTTTAATATATGCCATTTGTAAACAAAATTGCACTTGATTTCACTTTTTTAAATGATTTGCATCACACTGTAACAGTTTCTCTTTTTTTCTTTTAATTATTAATAGAACCATGGCTCCTTAACTTGGAAGAGCCCTTTTTCCTCAGAACTACCTCTGCAAGATATAACCTTGACTTCCCAGGAAAATGAAAGATAATTTACAATTTCCCCCATCACCTATGTAACTCCCTAAATAAATAAGATTTACAGGCAGTTGCTCCTGGAGATTACATATTATGGTGTTGATGACACAGTCCTTTAGAAGACGTTAAACATTTTAGTTTGACAGATTAAACAACTGAAACATTATAGAAATTTCAGGAACAACACATATAAGTTGCATAAACATCCATGTCAGGGTTTGGGAGGGAAAGGGGCATCAATGTTGTAAGGAAGAAGCTTGTAATTTTTTTCATCCTATGAATTTGTTTTCAGTAAGATGTTCTCCTCATTCTGACGCCTCTCACCAGTTCCAATGCCCAAAATTCAAGGAACAGATCAGGATGTCACTGCCTCCTTTAGTCCTATGGAGTGTAGAAGACTGACACAGAAGCTGATTTCTTCCCTGATATTAGCCATCTTAAACTGCAAATCTTCCCATTCTTTACTCCATTTTGGACCTTTCAAAGTGTGTGATCATTCGTTCCTGGGGGAGGGGGAGGAAAGATTTATTCTAAGTAGGTTAGTTTAAAATGGTGTACATTCCAAATATCTTCTACAGAGACTATCCAAACACACATTTCCCACAAGTACTTGTTTATGTTGATTAAATGTTTAGACAAATGGTTCCTAAACATCTATGAAGATTTTGAAACATATAGTTGCACCATATACAAAATCAACATACAAAAATCAGTTGCATTTCTATACACTAACATCTATCCAAAAAGGAAACTGAGGCTTGGTGCCTGTGGCTCAAGTGGCTAAGGAGCCAGCCACATACACCTAAGGCGGCGGGTTC
>CAUYQV010173933.1:0-10487 GCA_963574575.1 Galagoides demidoff | reverse complement strand
TGATCCCTGGTTGTTGTTCTTTTTTTTTTTTGAGACAGAGCTTCAAGCTGTCCCCCTGGGTAGAGTGCTGTGGCATCACAGCTCACAGCAACCTCCAACTCCTGGGCTCAAGCGAGTCTCCTGCCTCAGCCTCCCAAGTAGCTGGGATCACAGGCACCCGCCACAATGCCTGGCTATTTTTTGGTTGCAGCCATCATTGTTGTTTGGTGGGCCTGGGCTGGATTTGAACCCACCACCTTAGGTGTATGTGGCTGGTGCCTTAGCCCCTTGAGCCATAGACTTCGAGCCGATCCCTGGTTCTTCTACCAGCCTTCATGACTTTCAGGACACCACTCTCCTAAATCTCTTTCTGCCTTAAAAGTCTGGCTGTTCTTTTTCGGTCTGTTTGCTAGTTCCTCTTTATCATCTTGACAGCTGAGTTTTGGGAGCACCCTAGGACTCAGTTCTTGCTCTACCCCTAAATAATTTCTTTCTGTCTTGTGGTTTTAATTACTTGTGTATACTGATAATTCCCAAATTTGCATCTCTAGCCTCGCCATCTTCTCTAAACTCTAGATGGTACAGAGAAGGTGCCCCTCTACTTGGCACCTGTTTGGATGTCTCAGAGCCGTATCAAATTTCACATTTGCCAGCAAATAAGTTTCTTTTAGGTTTTCATCTGAAGTAATTACAACCCTATTTTCTTACACCCCATATCTGGTCCTGTAATAAATCCTTTCAGGTCTGCCTTCAAAGTCAGTCTAGATTCTCTCACTTCTCACGACCCTCTTTTACCACACCTATCCAGGGCATCATTATCTCTTACCTAACTGCTGTAAAGCACCCCAACTTGGCTTTCTTCTTCCCTGTTTCTCTGTATTCTCTTCTCCTAGCAGCCAGAGGGATCCTGTTAAAATGTTAGTCTCTGCTGAAAACTCTCTAGTGGCTTCTATTGTCTGATATGAAGTGAAAACTGAAACTCTGTTATTTCTCCCACCTCCTTTCCTACCTCCCCTTTCTTTCACTCTGCCCCCTTCAGAGCACAGTTCTCTGCCTGCTCCCTCAAACACAAACTGCCCCTGCAGTGCCTTTGTGCATGTCCTTCCTGCGCCTGGCCACTTCCCTTCCTTCAAGTGCTGACTGGAAAGTCACTTCAGTGAGCCTTCCCTGGCAACTCAAGAAATTAAACATACTTCCACCCATGCCCCTACTCTTCATATTCTGCTTCCTTGCTTTAATTTTTCTTAGCACTTAACACTGTGTAATGTATAATTTTGTTTATGTTTCATGCTATTAGACTGTAAGCTTCTTGAGTACAGAGATTTTTGTCTATAGTAGAATAATGTCTAGAATATAGTAGAGTGCAATAAATATGCGTAAAATGTTAAATAATATTTCCCCATTAAGACAGCACTGTTTTGCTTTTTTATATAAGAGTGAAGTATGTATTTTTACCTGCAATCTCTCTGTTATTGAGCTTTTAAAATAAAAGTAATGGCTGGGTGGTGCCTGTGGGTCAGTAGGTAGGGTGCTGGCCCCCTATACTAAGGGTGGCGGATTTGAACCTGGCCCCGGCCAAACTGCAACAAGAAAACAGCTGGGAGTTGTGACGGGTGCCTGTAGTCCTAGCTACTCGGGAGGCTGAGGCAAGAGAATCATCTAAGCCCGGGAATTGGAGGTTGCTATGAGCTGTGACAGCACAGCACTCTACCGAAGATGACAAAGTGAGAATCTGTCTCTAAAAAATAAAAATAAAAATAATGCTAAATAATGTAAAATACCTTTTTAGTACGATGATGATCATATGGCCTTTCTTTTTAGGTATCTGAATGTGATTATTTTTGTAGCTTTCCTAATTATGCATTTCTGGAATAAACTTCAGACATGATTTGTTGTTTGTTTAATGTGTTGATGATTTCTTTTTTGCTAGTATTTTGTTCAGGATTTTTCTATTGTTATTCATAAGTGAGGTCTCTTGAAAGATTTCTTCTTCTTTTTTTTTTTTATTTCAGATTAATTAGACTACATTGTTTGCATTTGTCAGGAAAAGTGTAAGTTGCAGTTAAGCCCTTCACCCAGGAGGTGTGCCAAATTTATCCCTACATTATACCCAATAGGTGAGAGCTTACCACATCCCTCCACATCCCTCATTCTTGAATTTAAATGTATTTTTCTCTCATGTGGGTATGTAGTTGTTCATCTACTGCAGCAGTTCTCAACCTGTGGGCTACAACCCAAAGAAACTGTATTAAAGGGTAACAGCATTAGGAGGGTTGAGAACCACCAATCTACTGGTTTCAAGTTAATATTGAGTGCACTAGATACTTGCTTTTCCATTCTTCTTTCTTTTATTTATTTATTTTTTTTGGCTGGGGCTGGGTTTGAACCCGCCATCTCTTGTTTATGGGGCTGGTGCCCTACTCCTTTGAGCCATAGGCACTGCCCTGCTTTTCCATTCTTGTGATACTTTACTAAGGAGGATGTTCTCCAAATCCTTTCAGGTAAATACAAAAGAAGTGAAGTCTCCATCTTTCTTTATGGCTGAATGTATTCCATGGTGTACATATACCACAGTTTGTTTATCTGTTTATGGGTTGATGGGCATTTGGGTTGTTTCCACATCTTGGCAATTATGAATTGAGCTACTATAAACATGCCAATGCAATTGTCCTTATGGTAAAATGATTCTTTTTCTTCTGGGTAGATTCTTAGAAATAGGAATGTGGGATTAAATGGAAGGTCTGCTTCTTTCCTAAAAGGCTGTATTAGTTCGTAGTCCCACCTACAGTGTGTAAATGTTCCCTTCTCTCTGTATCCATGTCAGCATCTACAGCTTTGGGACTTTGTGATGTGGGCTGTTCTTGCTGGGGTTCAGTGATGTCTCAAGGTGGTTTTGATTGCATTTCTCTGATGATCTGGGGACAATGAGTTTTTTTTTTTCATTCATTTGTTGGTCATTTATCTTCCTGGAAGAAGGATCTGTTCCTGCCTCGCCCAGTGATAAATGGGGTTGTTTGCTCTTTTCTAGTTTATTAGTTTGAGTTCTCTGTAGGTTTGGGTTGTTAGGCCTTTGTCACAATTGTCAGGGTATCTTCTCCCATTCTGAAGGTTTTCTGTTTGCTTTAGTTGTTGTGCCCTCAGCTGTGCAGAAGCTTTTTAGCTTCTTTAGTTCCCAGTTATTTATTTGGTATTGCTGCAATTGCCAATGGAGTCTTCTTCATAAAATGTCCCACGCCGAGGTCATCAAGAGTTTTTCCCAGCTTGGCACCTCTAGCTCAGTGAGTAGGGTGCTGGCCACGTACTCTGAAGTTGGTGAGTTTGAGCCTGGTTCAAGCCCGGCTCAGGCCTGCTAAAACAATAATGACAGCTGCAACCAAAAAATAGCCAGGCATTGTCACTTAAGGTCAAGAGTTGGAGGTTGTTGTGAGCTGTGATACCATAGTACTCTACCGAGGGTGACATAGTGAGACTCTGTCTCAAAAAAAAAAAAGTTTTCCCACACTTTTTTCTAGAGTTGTTATCATTTTATGTGTTAGATTTAAATCTTTTATTTAGGCTTGGTTCCTTTAGCTCAGTGCCAACCACATACACAGAGGCTAGTGGGTTCGAACCTGGCCTGGGACCTGCTAAACAATTATTTTAGCAAAAATAATGCTAAATGACAGCTAAACAACAACAAAAAAATCCAGGCATTGTGGCGGGTGCCTGTAGTCCTAGCTACTTGGGAGACTGAGGCAAGAGAATCTCTTAAGTCCAAGAGTTTGAGGTTGCTGTGAGCTGTGACATCATAGTACTCTGCTGAGGGCGACATAATGAGACTCTCTCAAAAAAAGAAAAATCTTTAATCTATCCCACATGAGTCAATTTTTGTTATTGGTGAGAGATGGGGTCCAGTTTTAGTCTTTCACATGTGGCTAACCTGTTTTCCCAGCACCATTCATTAAATAGGGCTTCTTATTCCTGTTTGCACGTTACGAATCTGACAAAGGCCTAATAACCAGAACCTACAGGGAACTCAAACTAATAAAAAAGTGTATGCTTTTGTTTAGTTTATTGAAGATCAGATGGCAGTAGGAGGCTGGTTTTATCTCTGCGTTCTTTATTTTGTTCCGTAGATCTTTGTCTCTTTTTATGCCAGAATGCTGTTTTGATCACTGTAGACTTGTAGTATAACCTGAAGTCTGGTAGTTTTGATGCCTCCAGATTTATTTTTAGTTAAGAATTGCTTAGATTTTTTTTTTTTCTGGTCCCATATGAAACAAAAAACTATTCTTTTGAGTTATACAAAGTGTGGTGTTCGTGCTTTAATGGGGATTGCTTTAAATCTGTAGATTGCTTTTGGTAGTATGGACATTTTAACAATGTTGATTCTTCCCAGCCATGAACATTGTATGTTCTTCCATTTATTTATTTTTTATTTATTTATTTTTTTTAGAGACAGAGTCTCACTTTATCTCCCTTGGTAGAGTGCCGTGGCGTCACACAGCTCTTGGGCTTAGGTGATTGATTCTCTTGCCTCAGCCTCCCGAGTAGCTGGGACTATGGGCACCCGCCACAACGCCCGGCTATTTTTTTGTTGCAGTTTGGCCGAGGTTGGGTTCAAACCGGCCACCCTCAGTATCTGGGCCCAGCGCCCTACTCACTGAGCCACAGGCGCCGCCCTGTTCTTCCATTTATTAATGTTTTCTGCTGTTTCTTTTTCTCAGGGTTCCATAGTTCTTTCTATAGAGATCCCTTTTATCCTTTGTTAGGTATATTCTAAGAGGTTTCATTTTCTTTGAAGCTACTGTGAAGGGAGGAAGATTTCTTTATATATGGTATTTAGCCATTGATAAAAATGTTATATGTACTAAACTCAGAAAAAGAATTTGGATACTTTTCTTCTGTGCTCTGGAAAAATGATATAGTAGAAGGATTATTTTTCTTTAAAGGTGGAGTTTTTCTGTGGAATCCATCTGGATCTGGGATTACTTTGGTGTGAATAATAATAGCTCTTTGTTAACGTTATTTCTTTTATAGATATTGGTCTGTGTAGGAGAAAGTCACTTTTCTGTGATCAGTTTTTTGTTTTTTTGAGACATAGTTTTACTGTGTCACCCTCAGTAGAGCGCTGTGGTGTCACAGCTCACAGCAACCTCAAACTCTTGGGCTTAAGTGATTCATTTGCCTCAGTCTCCCAAGTAGCTGGGACTACAGACGCCCGCCAGAACACCTGGCTATTTTTTGGTTGCAGTTGTCACTGTTGTTTAGTAGGCCCTCAGCCTCAGTGCATGTGGTTGGTGCTCTACTCACGAGCTATAGACGCTGAATCTCTGTGATCAGTTTTACTAAATTATTTTTTCTTAGGAAATTATCTATTTCCAAGTTTTAAAACTAATTTTTACAGAGTTGACCAAGCTAGTCTGTCATTATTTTATTTTTGCCTGTTTCCCCAGTTGACAAACTTTGTACATTTGAGCTTTCCCTGTCTTACTTTCACAGTGTTAGCTTGTTGCGGTTTTTCTATTTTTATTTTGTTCTTTTAAAAGAGCCATCTTCGAAATAATTTATCTATCTATCTATCTATCTATCTATCTATTTATTTATTTATTTTTAGAGACAGAGTCTCATTGTGTTGCCCTTGTTAGAGGGCTGTGACATCACAGCTCACAGCAATGTCCGACTCCTGGGCTTAGGTGATTCTCTTACCTCAGCCTCCCGAGTAGCTGGGACTAACTAGGGTTTTTTTTTTTTTTGCAGTTTTTGGCCAGGGCTGGGTTTGATCCGCCACCTCCCACCTATGGGGCCAGCACCCTACTTCTTTGAGCCACAAGCACCACCCTGCCTGGCTATTTTTTGTTGCAGTTTGACCGGGGCTGGGTTCAAACCCATCACCCTCAGTGTATGGGGCTGGCGTTCTACTCACTGAGCCACAGACACCATCCTATTTATTTATTTGTTTAAGACAGAGTCTCACTCTGTTGCTCTGGGTAGAGAGCCATGGCATCGTAGCTAATAACAACCTCAAACTTTTAGGCTCAAGAGATTCCCTGGCTTCATCATACCCCAGCTAGTTATTTTTATTTTTATTTTTAGTGGAGATGGGGTCTCCCTCTTGCTCAGGCTGGTTTTGAACTCCTGAGCTCAAGCAATCCACCCACCCCAGTCTCCGAGAGTGTTAGAATTCCAGGCATGATTCACGGCACCCAGCACCCGTCTTTGAAATTTAATTTTTTCTTTTTTTTTTGAGACAGAGTCTCACCTTGTTGCCCTCAGTAGAGTGTTGTGACATCATAGCTCACAGCAACCTCAAATTCTTGGGCTTAAGGGATTCTCTTGCCTCATCCTCCCAAGTAGCTGGGACTACAAGCGCCCACCACATCACTCGGTTATTCTTAGAGATAAGGTCTCTCTCTGGCTTAGGCTAGTCTGAAACTCAGGCAGTCTACCCTCAGCTCAGACCTCACACCTAATAATCATAGCCTCAGCTTCTTAGAGTGCTGGGATTACAGGCGTGAGCCATCGCTTCTAGCCTTGAGATTTGATTTTGAGTTCTATTATTTTGGTGTTTCTAAGTTTTGCTTTTATCTTTACTTCTCCTTTTCTGTGGTTTGCTTTATTGTTACTTTTCTAACTGTGAATCAATGCTTATTTTATTTTTTATTTTTTCTTAACTCTGTAGGTAAGATGTCGTTTCTTTCTTACTGCTTTCAAATCTTTTTCATTATCTTTAGTTTTGAGAATTTTGACTTTGACATGTGTTTTGGCATGAATTTCTTTGGGCTTATCCTTTGGGGGGTCAGTCAGCCTCTTGAATCTGTGGGTTGATGTCTTTGCCACGTTTGGGACACTTTAAGCCCTTAAATACTTTTCTATCCCCTTCTTCCTCCTTTCCTTCTAGAACTCTGAGGGCATAAATGCTGTATATGTTGCCATAGTCCTCAAATACCTGACCCTCTGTCAATTTTTTCAGTTTCTTTTCTCTGTTGTATAGTTTAGTTTGAATAAATCCTCTTATTCTATTTTCAGGTTCACTGATTTTATTCCCCCCTCTGTCCTGTCTGTTTTGCTTTTGAGCCCATTGGATTTTTAATTTTATTTGGTTATTTTTCAGTTTTAAATTTCCATTTGATTCTTTATGTTTCTGTTTAGTTGCTGAGACTTCATTTGTTTTAAGCACGTTAGTAATTTCTTGTTGAAGCATTTTTATGATGATTGCCTTAAGATCCTTGACAAATGATTCCAACATTTGTGCCATCTCCATGTTGTGTCTGTTGATTGTTTTCTCATTCATAGTGAGAATTCCTAATTTTTGGTGTGAGTAATTTGATAATATCTTGGATATGATAGGTCTGTTACTCTTCTGTTTTATTGGACCTCTTTGATATGAATGCTGGTGATAAGGGGAGGTGCTGCCTACTGCCAAACGGGGACTGAATTTTAGATTTCCCATTTAGCCTCTGTTGACACCCAACGAATGGGGCTGAGAGTTTGGGCTGATGCCACCCTGGGTGGAATAGGGAGGGGCACCTCATTACTTTCGGGGCTTCTAGTAACACCAGGCAGAGAGGGAGAATGAAAGCAGCAGTTGTTACCACTGAAGAGTGATGAAAATCCTAGTTCTGCATTGGACCTCCTCTGCATAGAGGAGATGAAGGAAGGTTCTTTCTTACCACCAAGTAGTGATGTGTAGTGTACACATGGCATTTTCTGTATATTATGATGTTTTGACCTCTCTAAAAACATAATTGGCTGTGGAGGCACTGCCCTTCCTAGGGCTAAGCGATTTTTTGGAATGCTAAGCCAGGAGCATACCATTTTTTAGTCCATTTTCTACTCCTATAACAGAATACCCAAATGGGTAATTTATGAAGAACAGAGATTTATTTGGTTTATAGATCTGAGGCAGTCTAAAAGCACTGGTGTGTGGTGAGGGTCATCCCATGGCAGAAGGCCGGAGGGTGAGCAAGCATGCAAGACAGAAAAAGAGGCTGAGGTCCCGTGATAACTAACCTACTCCTAGGATAATGAGGCATAATCCATCCACTACTCATCCTCTCTTAAAGGACCCACCTCTTAATACCATCACAGTGGCAATTAAATTTCAGTGTCAGTTTTAGGGGAGACATCAAGCTATGGCACCTTTGATGCTAGCACCTAACCAAAGCTAGCACCTATATCCAGAGCTATACCTCCCCTATATGGCCCTTACATCTCAGAGGGCAATATTACTCTGCTCTGATCATCCTTGGACCAGGCACTAGACAACTGGGGATCTCTTCTATATCTTAGAACCTGCCAAAATTACTCCAAACTAGCCAATTCTAGACTGTTCACCCTGTCCTGCCTTGCCTTTCTGTTGGAAATTCCAGTAAAGACTCTGGCCGGCACTTGCCTCTCACCCTGATCACCCTGTTGTCTTTTCCATGTGACCCTGTGTGGTGGCACACGGTACCTCTTATCTCTAGGACCTGTGAGTACAATAAACTTTGTTTATTCCTGAGTCTCTGCTCTATCTCCTCTTTTTATTTATTTATTTTTTTGAGACAGAGCCTCAAGCTGTCGCCCTGGGTAGAGTGCTGTGGTATCACAGCTCATAGCAACCTCCAACTCCTGGGCTTAAGCAATTCTCTTGCCCCAGCCTGCCAAGTAGCCAGAACTACAGGTGCCTGCCCCAACGCCCAGCTATTTTTGATTATAGTTGTCATTGTTGTTTGGCAGGCCCAGGCTGGATTTGAACCCACCAACTCTGGTGTATATGGCTGGCACCTCAGCCTCTTAACCTACAGGTGCCAAGCCTCTATCTCCTCTTAATGACCATACCTGACTGACCCTCTCGTAAGATGGGCTTAAGCGGCTAAGGCTCCAGCGACATACACCTGAGCTGGCAGATGCGAATCCAGCCCAGACCCGCCAAACAACGACAGCTGCAACCAAAAAATAGCCAGGTGTTGTAGCAGGTGCCTGTAATCCCAGCTACTTGGGAGGCAGGAGAATCGCTTGAGCCCAGGAGTTGGAGGTTGCTGTGAGTTGTGACCCCAGGGCAGCAGCCTGAGGCTCTGTCTCAAATAAATAAATAAATAAATAAATAAATAAAATAAAATCAGGCCACTGACAACGCTGGTTAGGAAGGTGTTCTTCAATTCTGGGGTATCCCATGCCCTTTCTGACAGTACCCCTGGGTTGAAGGAGAATTGCCGTATTATAGCTTGGCAAGTGTGGAAGTCAAGTTCCCCATTTGGCTTTGTGCCTTTGTCAAAAATTGACCAAATACGAGTGGGTTCATTTCTGAATTCAGTTCAATTTAATTAATCTTTGTCTATTATTATGCTAATACTATACTCTCTCAATTACTAATGCTCTCTAACTTCTTTTTTTTTCAGAGTTGCTTTAGCTACTCTAGGTCTTTTTCATTTTCATATGCATTTTAACATCAGCTTGTTAATCTGGCCATACCCCTATTTCTGTTACAGCTTAGCTCTGTCATAGAAAAACATGGTTGTATGTTACCTGATTTTCTGGTCCTTATTAAGTAATTAAAATATGTTTGTGTCAGAAATTTAGAAAATATAGATAAGTAAAATTATAAAAGATACATTAAAATCACTCAGACTTTGAATTTTAAAAGTTATTTAAAATATGTAAAATCCAATCAATATATTCCATAATATGCATACATATATAAACATGAATCTATTGCATATGTAAGTAAAGATATTGCATATATGTGGGTAAAACCATATGTATTTATTCCTATGCACAGAAGAATGTTTGGAAGGTTATATGCCAAAATATTAGTAGTTATTATCTTTGGTTGGCATGATTAAGGATGAACGGTGCTATAACCTTATCATCACATTATTCTCATTAAACTATTGAAGGCTAATATAAAGATTGTTCTTTTACTTTTGATGTCATTGTATGATTTGGTACTCAAAAAAAACAAAACCATGATTTAATGAGGTTAGAAACTTTCTTTCCATCTTCTTTGCTCTTTTCAAAAATAGTTCCATCAGAATTCCTTTCAACTGCCAGCCAGTGAGAAGAAACGGATTAGTAAATGGGGCAAGTCGATGCGGCTTCCATTTGCAAGGTAAATATGGGCTTGAATTAGACTGGTGCAGAGTACAAAGATTTTATATAACACAGTGTTATGTGCGTTCTACAGTGTTCAGGATTCATCAACCTATAGTTGCTTATTAAAGTGGGGATGAAGTGGTAAATACAGGTTGTCTTCTAGACTCCAAGGAAAATTACTCCTCAGTTCAGTAACCAAGTTCATCTGTAGTGTCCTGCTACTTTTTTTTCCTTTTTTTCTTTTCCTCTAGGTCACAACTAGCCTCATCTTGTTTTTTACTGGGTAAATCTGATGACTGTTTCTACTTTTTTTTTTTTCTTTTTTTTTTTTTTGAGACAGAGCCTCAAGCTATCCCCCTGGGTAGAGTGCCATGGCATCACAGCTCATAGCAACCTCCAACTCCTGGGCTCAAGCGAGTCTCCTGCCTCTGCCTCCCAAGTAGCTGGGACCA
>CAUYQV010173932.1:0-22584 GCA_963574575.1 Galagoides demidoff | reverse complement strand
AAGTGTATTCTTTTTTCACTTTTTTTTTTTAATCATAATTTAGGTGTGCTGCAGAAGTTTAAACATAGGCTCAAGGGTGCCGTGAGATTTATAAGTTAGAAAAACACTGAGCTAGAGCTAGCTGTGTTTTTAGTTTCTGGAAATAAAGTCTCAGGATACCCTCCTATATTTCAGGAGAAAGACAATGCTATTGGTGTGCAACTATAACATATATATTTATTTATTTTTAAAGTAAACTTGTCGTGATTTGTAAAAATATACAAGATCTCGTGAATCATAAGTTTGTAGCTTTATGGCTTCTGATAGTTTCATTGGCGTATAATTTACAGATGATGCAAATGGTCAGTTTAAGTATACAGTTTGATCATTTCTCATAAATATACACAGTTCTGCAACCATTACAAAGACCCAGTTTTAGAACACTCATAAACACACCTTGAAACACTTCTTCATGCACACTGGAGTCAGCCTGGCTTTCGCTTTAGCCGCTGGCATCCACTGCTGTGCTCTCTGCTCACACAGTATAAACGTCATGTAATTGGACTCAGACACTATGTAATCTTTCCTCTGCTGTAATTTTAGGAGTTTTTTTCCAAGGTTGTTGCATATAAAACGCTTCCTAATGAGGAAAATTCCATCGTGTGGATAAGACACACTTTGTTCATCCATTTCCCAGTGGATGGACGTTTGTACTGCTCTTGTGTTGTTGTGTTTTCATGAGTTGTCCATGAACAGTGCACGCGAGTCTTTGTATGGATCTCACTTTCATCTCTCCCAGTTGGACATCTAGGAAAGGCCTTGCTGAGTCCCGTGGTGGTAAGGGTTTTACGGTAGCGTGTTTTTAACCTTTTAAGAAATGGAGAGAGTGTTTTCAAGTGGATATGACATTTTACATCCCCACCAGCAAAGAGGGGAAGTGGTTCCCCGTTCTCCCACATCCTCCCAATACTAGACCATCTTTTTCATTGTAGCCGTTCTGTAGCTACATACATGAGTGTGTAGTGATGCCTTGTGGTTTTAATTTGTGTTTCTCTTAATTGCTAGTTATATTAAGCATCTTTTTCATGTGTTTATTAACCCAGTTGTATATCTTATTAAGTGAAATGTCTAGTCAAAACTTTTCCCTAATTATGACATTTGATTAGTGATGCCACACACTGGAATGTTTTTGTGTACATAGAAGTTGAGTTGTCCTTCCTTAGAGGAAAAAGAACTCACCCCCCATGGAGCTCATAAAGCATTCTGTATGTACAAAGATAATACACCATGATGATATAACCTGAGAGATATTTGCATAAAATCCAATATTTTGCATAGAAAATGAAATTTTAAAATCTAATTTCTAGACTCAAAATCATTATTGTGCTCCCATTTGGCTCTCTGTTTTTATTAGATATATTTTTTGATGACTCATGGTTTTAAAAAAAAGCATAAGAGCCACCAGTCCCACGAGAAGTCAAGCTGAAGCTCCCCTACAACTTTTCCATGATTAAGTACTTAGTGTTAATTATGATTAGAACAGTAACTCTTTAACAAAGCATCAGTAACATAGATTAATCAGCTGTGTTCCAGGCAGACGCTCCCTGGGTTCCCTAGGGTTTTCCTGAGCAAACTGTAGTAATGACGATGTTTTACACAATACTATTGTTTCCATGGTAAATACGTGAATTGATTACCCCTGAGCCCAGGTCATGATGTACTGTTGTTTTGTTTTATTCCTTATTATGTTAGGAATTCTACACAGCAGGGGGCTGGTGTCTACCACAGGGTCACCTTGGGACTTCTAATATGGAAATCGAAACGAATTCTTTGTTGCTATAAATTACAAACAGAACAACAGCAGCCTGCTTCCACACTTATAAATATGTATGTCCTCCCCACCAATGAAATTATAGTGAAGGATAGATCAAAGTGAATTAGCACCTGTCAAGGAAATTTGATAGGTCATTCTGTGCTATAATTTTATTCCCCTTTCTTCTGAGTGGTACATAATAGCCAAAGACTGTATCTAGCTCTCCTTCACCCATTGTGGTTAACAGCAGTTCCAAAGCAGAAATGAATCACCTGGTATATTATTTCTGTGCAGCAGGAGGCAAATTGAAAAACTAAATTTTTACAATCAAAATGAGCTTTGACTGTATTCGGATTCTGAATATTGCTTATTATTTGTGGCTACTGAAGTATTATGCTGTTGCGTACCTAAATGTAAAAATTTGTTTTCTATAAAGCGCTTAGGTTTTCATAACAAGCTTCCAAAGCCTAAAGTCTATAGATCTATTTACTTGGGCATATAAGTCTCCTGGCCTTGTTAACCAGAAGAATTTTACCATCATCATAACCTCACAATTCTAATAGGAAGCAATGCTCAGAAACCATCAGATATCATTTCATTATTACTGCAAATATTAATGCCAAATTGTGTTTAAAATGTTACAGACTTTTAAAAAAATCTAAAATATGTGGCAGAAATTTGAAGCAGAAAGGAAAAAATAAAGTCTACCATGGTCTATGTTTATGAGATTGGTGAATTCAGTAACGAAGAGTAAGGAGAGGAACCATGGGGAAGAAGAGGAAAGTCAAATAATTTCTAAATTAAAATGAAGGAATTAAAGAAAGAAGAGAAAATATCAAGGAAGAGAGAATAAATAATAAGTAAAGGGCCAGTTTTAGACTAAAGAATAAATATTTGCAGAGCCCGGGTGACTGAAGCAGCCTCCTAGTGGCTTTCCCGACTTCCTCTAAGTCAGTGGTTCTCAGCCTTCCTAAGGCCACAGTGTATTTTCACTGTTAAAAAGGGGTCGTGACCCACAGGTTGAGAACCGCTGCTCTAAATGCTCTGATTCTACGCTCATATCGCCACCCTTGACATCTTCTGAAATTCAGATGTGATCATAATCAGTCACTTATGGAAATATTTTTCATTTTTGTGTCTCTAAATTTGTATTTACTTGTTTGTTCTTAATTTGGCTTATGATACTCATCTATGGGCGATATATACTATATGCCAATAGAATGATATGGGAATTCAAACTGTTTTCCACTGTCTTCGTTCAATTATGTGTGAGATTTTCTGTGTCACGAAGGATCCCATCTTCTTGATCTCTTGAGAATTATCTCAATCATTTATTTCCCTATAACCTTTCCAGTGAACCCTTTGGCTCCATAGAGCCTGAAAGACCAAAATAGACTTTAATTATTTTTCTTAAAGAATTCCTAAATCTTTATAACCAAGTGTTAGTGTTATTAATATCTTTTATGCTGTTCAGCTGTTTAGGGTTTCAGTTGGGTCTTATTTCTTTTTTCTTTTCTTTTGTCTTTCTGACTAGGGGTAATACTTTTTCCCCCAATAAATTCATAGCTATTTTCTTTGCCAGTTGATATAGTTGGAAATAAACTTTATCTATGGATGCTTAGGCATAACTAAGGCCCCACAGCCATGATCCTCCTTTCAATTTGCACTGAGAATTTTTGCTCATACATTGTTCTATTTGCTGGGGATTCTCTCTTTCTTTCTCTCTCTGGGGTATTTATGTTTTTGAACTGAAATACTATGTCTATTTGGACATATTCAGTCATTTATTTGCATATTCCAGAATGTTTTGCATATGAGATGCTAAATGAGGCCATCATCACAGTCATATAAGTTCGCATGTGCAATGATCTGCTAAGACCACACACTGATTGGCATGCCTGATGGTCCACAGCATCGTATGGGTAATGAAGATGCCCCAGTTCCACAACGTTTTCAAGATCTGCTTTTCTCATTCTTGTATGACAGAGATCAATCACAAGGCTCACATTTCCAAGGAATGACACAAAAAGGTTAAGAAACCTAACACTTTCACTTAAAGCCTGACAATCTTTTTGTTAAGAAAACTAAAAATCTACTTTGCTTTTTAATCCTTAAAAATGTATCAGATTAAGTGTATCTAAGTGAGACCTGAGAGAGTGTGATTCTATTTAAATATTAAATAATAATAATAGGATGTTCTTCCACCAAACACCTCTGGGGTTCAAGAAAATTTATCCATAAAGATCAAAAGACCATTTTAAAGCAGCATGATTCTCACTCATATCTGTCCATCTTTCCCCAACTAAATTCAGATCCTGGGCTTGTCTGTGCCAATAATTCCTTACTCACTTCCTAGACACCACACTGCCCCTTAGGCAGGTTTTTGCTGTGAGACCAGGATCAGGGCAGGGAAACCATCCCCGCTCCTGCCTATCATGGAAGCCTACGGGCAGTTATAGCCATGAACAAGAGTGTCACTAGTATGCACGTTCCTTATTCTCTCAAAATCCCCACTGTTCTTCCAAAACCTCCTGAAGCTTCTCTGACCTATCTCCTGAAGGAAAGGGAAGGAAGGTATTTGCATGGTGTTACCCAGCACCACGCTGGGTACGTTTATGAGTCCATAGACAGCACTCTTGTCTCTGTACTCCAGGGAATGGTGAAGCTCTTGACACAAAGGACTTTGAAGCACTTCATTACTTTTCTTTTTAATAAAATTTCCACACTTCACTTCAAAAAGAACACACCAGATGGGTGTACCTCTTTATTACCACTCCGCACCATGTTGCCCAGCTTCAGTATTCCCAACCCTCAGAGGTAATCACCATTAATAGCTTCTGGTGTGTACTTAGAAATACGTTACAGAAGTATACATGCCCGTAGTGTGTAATACATGTGTGCCTATATTTTTTTCATAAAAGGTTACAAATATAATCCTGCAGAACATTCTATTCTACACTTGTCTTTTTCCCCTTCCTACCATCTAGAGATCCTGTCAGGTCAATGTGCACAATTCTACCTCGTTCTTAGTAATACTTGCATAGTATTACTTTGTATACCAGATGCAGTCAATACATAGAATTTTCCAAAACTTAAGATAGTATAAATATTGTTCAATGAGCTTTTTTTTCTTTTTTCACTTCTTAGTCTTCTTGGGCTTCTATAACAAAATACCACAGACTGAGTGGGATGAACATCAGAAGTGTATTTTTCACAGTTCTGGAGGCTGGGTGGTCTAAGATCAAGGTGCCGGCAGATTGGAATCCTGGGGAGGGCTCTCTTCCTGGCTTGAAATTAGTCTCTTGACATATGTATTGCTTATACTGTTCCTAATTTGTTGATTTTCTTTTGAGTTTGATTTGGGGTTTCTAATTATCTATTGCTGCATAACAAACATAACAAATCATTCAATGCCTTTTAAAAAAGACATTACTTTCCAAAATTCTGAGAGTCTTGAATTTGAACAGGGCACAGTGGGGACAGCATGACTCTCTTCCTGCATGAAGCCTGTTGGGGATATGTTGTCTCAGCTGGACTTCTGCAGTCCAGATGGCTAGCACTCCGTTAGGAATCTGGGAGGGCTACTGGCTGCCTAGAGTAGCTTTACCGGGGTTGTCATCCTGGGACCTTGTGGTTCTTGACTAAGCTCAGTTCTTTGGTTCTTCTTCACATAGTGTCCAGGGCTGTGTTTCCCCTTCTGGACCTTCCACATGACCTCTCAACGTGCTAGGTCCTTCACAGTAGCTGTTTTTCTTAGTTCAGATCTTTCCAAGCCAGGAGGAGCTTTCAGGACTCCTGAATCATAAATCAGAAGAGTCTATTACATTCTCTCTATTAAGGCGAGTCACAGGCTGGACTTAGATTTAAGGGAAGGGTCTACACAAAGGCACACGTTCTGCAAAGCCACCACCTGTACGGCAGACTACCAAAAGGTTATTTCTGTTTCTGGTTGTGTTGCCATAGAAATATTTAAATTTTTTGCTTGGTAGTCAGATATTTTTATCTAGTTTAAGATTTTTGGTTTTAAGGCCAGCTTAGAAAAGACTTCACTACTCCAAAATTATAAAATTTGTTATTTGTTGTTTCTTAGATTTTTGATCCTTTGCTTTTCAAATTTAAATTTTTGTTTTATTTGGATTTACCTTATTTTTAAGGAATACAATGGAAATCTAAATCAAACTTTTTGAAAACTCTGTTCCAACACTGTCTGTGGAATAACCCATTAATCCCCACTGATTTGAAGTACCATCTTTATTATAGAGTAAATTCCCATAACGATGGGTATTTGTTTACATATCCACACTTGCTACTCTTCAACTTCCTTACAGCATCAATAACACCAAACTGTGTTGAATTGCAGATTTTTCAGTATTTTCAGGTACATGGAAAACAGAGGGACATTATCCAGGGTTGGGTGACATGACATGGATACAGCAATTCAGAAAGAGAAATGGCCTGGAGAACACAAGCACATTTTTTTGTGTGGGATGTGGGAAAATTTGAGCCATTTTGAAAAGAAGTCAAATTAATAGTGGCCCCAGGAGGCTGGGTGACTAAGTTCAACTCAGTTATACCTGGTGGGCTCAGGAGTAAATCATTCCATCAGATGGTCTCCAAAGGGCAGCAGCTGTGAGGGGCCAAACTGTGTGCAGCTGTGGGTACATGGGTAACCACTTCCCTTTCAGCAGTGGGCCACTCTACACAGGATGGGAAAGCCAAGGGGGCACATGTGTTGGAATCTTCTCTATAGTTTCTTATATCTGTTCTCTTACATTCTTTTTTTGGTCTTTTTAAAAAATAGGGCAAATCAAAATACACATTCTCCTAAGTGAGGGAATGTCTATTTTATATTTAAGTACAGGCATACCTTGGAGATATTGTGAGTTCAGATTCTGATCACCAGAATAAATTAAATATCAGAATAAAGTGAGCCTCACAAATATTTTTTTACCCAGTGCTTATAAAAATTATGTTGACACCCTAGTATACTTTATTAAGTGTGTAATAAATTGTCTTAAAAATTTACATGACCTAATTAAAAATATTTTATTTTTAGAAAAATCATGCTAATGTTTCTGAGCTTACAGCAAGTCACAGTCTTTTTGCTGGTGGAGGATCTTGTCTGCATGTTGATCGCTGATGACTGATCTGGGTGGTGGTTCTCAAGGCTGTGGGGGCTATGGCAATTTCATAAAATAAGACAGTGATGTTTGGCTCTTCCTTGCAAAGGAGTCCTTTGTAGCATGTGAAGCTGTTTGATAGCATTTTACCTACAATAGAACATTGGTGTCAATCTTCTCAAAGCTTCTCAAAGCCACTGCTTTATCAACTAAGTTTGTTAAATTCTAAGTCATTTGTTGTCATTTCATCAGTGTTCACAACATCTTCACTAGAATTCTATTCCATCATAAAAAAAAAACCACTTTCTTTGCTCATCCAAAAGCAGCAACTCCTTACCCATTACAGTTGTATTACGAGGTTGCAGCAAACTAGTCACATCTTCAGGCTCCATTTTTATTTCCCTTGCTAGTCCTACCACATGTGCGTCTGCTTCCTCCCCTCACGTCTTGAACCCCCTACAGGCATCCATGAGAGTTGAAATCACTTCTTCCAAGCTCCAATTAATGTTGATATTTTCACCACCTCTCATGAATCATTAATGTTCTTAAAGGCATCCAGAATGATGAATCTTTACAAGAAGTTTATAAAGCTGGCACGGTGGCTCCTGCATGTAATTCCAGCACTCTGGGAGGCCAAGGCAGGTAGACTGCTTGAGCTCAGGAGTTTGAGACCAGCCTGAGCAAGAGTAAGACCCTGTGTCTGCTACAAGTAGGAAAACTGGCTATATGTGGTAGCCAACACTGTAGTCCCAGCTACTCAGGAGACTGAAGCAAGAGGATTACTTGAGCCTAGGATTGGTTTGACTGAGGTTGTTATGAGCTATGATGATGCCGCAGCACTTTACCCAGGGTGACAGAGTTAGACTGTGTCTCCAAAAAAAAGATTTTAAAATTATTTTTTCCCAAATCCCTCACAATGATCACTGTATATGGCAGCTATAGCCTTATGAAATGTATCTCAAATAGTAAGACTTGAAAATTAAAATTACTCCTTGATCCTTGGACCACAGAATGGATGCTGGGTTAGCAGGAATGAAAACAATATTCATCTCCTTGTACATCTTTATCAGAGCTCTTGGGTGACCAGGTGTGTTTATTGTGCAATAATATCTTAAAAGGAATCTTTTTTTCTGAGCAGCAGGTCTCAAAAGTGGACTTAAAATACTGAGTAAGCCATGCCATAAGCAGATGTGTCATCATCTAGGCTTTGTTGTTTCATTTATACAGCACAGAAAGTGTCACTTTAGAACTTCTTAAGGGCCCTAGGATTTCTGGAATGATAAATGAGCATTGGCTCCAACTTAGAGCCACTGGCTACATTAACAAGAACATCAGCCTGTCCTTTGAAGCTTTGATGCCAGGCATTGACTTCTCTGCTCTAGCTGTGAAAGTACTAAAGACATCTTCTAATAGAAGGCTGCTTGTGGTACATTGAAATCTGTTGTATAGTGAGGACACATTCATCACGGATCGTAGTTAGTTATCATAGATAACTTGCTGCAACTTTTACGTTGGCACTTACTGCTTCACCTTCAACTTTGATGTTTGGAGATGCCTTCTATCCTTAAACCTCATATACCAACCTCTCCTAGTTTCATGCTTTTCCCCTGCAGCTTCCTCACCTCAACTCTCTTAGCCCTCATAGAATTTAAGAGCAAGAGCCTTGCTCTGGATTAGGCTCTTTGGCTTAATGGAATGGTGTGTTTCTCTATGTCAGCAATAAGGACGTTTCAATTTCTTACTGTTTATGCATTTACTAGAGTAGCACTTTTAATTTCCTTTAAGAACTCCTTTGTATTCACAAACTGGCTAACTCTTTGGTACGAGAGTCCTAAATTTAAACATCCCTTCCTCACTGAGTTTAATCATTTTTAGGTTTCAATCATCCTAATTTCAGTATGGTTGTGCCTCAGAGATTAGAAGAAGCCAAGGACAGGTAGAGAGATGGAGGGAGTCTATTAGTAGAGTGGAAGGATCACACAGAGTGTGTATTGACTGGAGTCACTGTCTCATATGGGCATCGTTTGTATTGCTGCAAGACAAGTGCAATAGTAACATCAGTGACTAGTGATCAGAGATCATCAGAGCAGATATCATAATAATGAAAATGTTTCAAGTGTTGCAAAAATTACCCAAATGAGACACGAGGTGAACATATGCTGTTGGAAAAATGATGCCAACATGATTGATGCAAGGTTGTCACAAACCTTCTATTTGTAAAAATCACAGTATCTGCAAAGTTCCGTAAAGTAAAGCACTATAAAATGAGGTAGGCCTGTAGAAGTGATTTTTCTGCTGCATGAATATTTTGCAAGGTATTCTTGTTGTTGATTGCTTCACAGAAAATTCTTCCTTATAGCACTGTCACTCAGTATGACTTACATACAGAATTTAATTATAGCATTATCATTGTATATGACTTATGTACAGAAAATATTTACTTTAATATATCACAGGTGCCAAGGAAATACTGACTTCATATCCGAGATATCACGTATTGATTCCCTCTTTTATTCATTCATTTGCCATCAAGTAGTGATGGTACCTTCACCCTATTATGGATTATTTATGAAAGTGTCTTATTATATTTGGGTCCCAGTATTACCAATATTACCAGAGTAAAACCACCTTCAGGGAGGAAAATACCAAGACTATCTCCAGTAAATGCAAGGTAGCACTTCAGGTACCGAGCCTGGACCCCTTCCGGTACCACCTTTACCCTTTCGTGTATCTGGTTTTTTATATGAATTCCCTAGACCCTACTATTTCACATACATTTTTCCCCCTTGATTAATATCTCTAAAGAAAGCTTTCAAGTTTTTACTCTTTCTTCTATTTCTTCTATAAAAGTAACCCCATATTCCTTTAGCGTCTCCTTAGGAATTGTTTGTATGAGTCTCCTATGGATTTAGATCTCTGTGTATTTCATAAATAGAGAGCAGGAAGCACCCAGAGATGGGAGAGTCTCTGAAGGTCACTCACAAGGTCAGGGAACTGCCTGTGTGTAAGCACAGTACCCTGAGTTTTGCATCTTCTCTTTTTGATTTTGTTATTTTCTATTGTTTTTCTGTGGGACAGAACACAACTAGATACCATGAGTGTGACTAAGGCTGAACACTAAAAACACACTTTGTGTTCTCCTTGTGTTAATGGAGAGTGTTTGTTATAGTGAGCTTCAGTTTGTTTTCCTTCCTCTTTTTTTTTTTTTTTTGTAGAGACAGAGTCTCACTCTGTTGCCCTTGGTAGAGTGCCGTGGCATCACACAGCTCACAGCAATCTCAGCTCCTGGGCCTAAGCGATTCTCTTGCCTCAGCCTCCTGAGTAGCTGGGACTCTTCCGTATTCTTGTTTATCAACTAAATGTGTATTGATGCAAGAGATTAGAAAAAAAATAGTACATTGAGATGCTTTTTTAATAATTGATAGGTTAAGGGATATATCCCTCATTTTGTTATTGCTAATTCCTTAATGTCCAAATTATCGACATCGTATTTTTTTCTTTGAAATTAACTCTGTTGATTTTTGATAAGTACATAAAAATCTGGATTTTAAATAAAAAATCTTAGGTTTTTAATCACTTTAGACAGAAGAAGAATGAAATAAAATGTAGGATAAAATGTTTTTAACCACGGTCAAAATGACTTAAGACTATTTTACTATACTTTTGTCATACAAGTAATCAATAGAATCTTCTAAATCTCCAGAATACAGTTGTCAAATGTCAGGAGGTGCTTTCAAAGATTTAGAAGCATTCCTTCCCCCAGAGTCTAGGAGGAGAAAGAGAGAGTCCATAACAGAAGAACTTGCTTTAGCTGGCTCAGTGCCTGTGGCTCAATCGGCTAAGGCGCCAGCCACATACACCTAAGGTGGTGGTTCAAATCCCCAGCCCGGCCCACCAAACAACAATGACGGCTGCAACCAAAAAATGGCCGGACGTTGTGGCGGGCGCCTGTGGTCCCAGCTACTTGGGAGGCGGAGGCAGGAGACTCGCTTGAGTCCAGGGGTTGGAGGTTGCTATGAGCTGTGATGCCATGGCACTCTACCCAGGGGGATAGCTTGAGGCTCCGTCTCAAAAAAAAAAAAAAAAAGATGTAGGCTGTGTAAACAAGATACGAGTCATCAATCTAGAAGGTTCTTTTAGACCAGCACTTCTCCGGGTGTGGTCTGTGTAACAGTAATCAGCTCCGGGGACCCTCACGTGCTCCATAGGAAGTTGATGGTCCTCACCTAAACTGTTTAAATATTGTTACTTACGTTTATTTTATAAATTTCAAGTGTCACTTTTCTAGAAAGTCCTTTACATTCTAACCCCTGCGGCGTTCCTCCAGCTAGAGCTCCGTGTGGTCCTTTCACTCTCTGAAGCGCAGTCAGAGCCTGCAGACCATTCCAGCTCACGTCTTGCGTCACTGCACGTCACTGTTTACCTCTGCCCTACTGTTACCTTGTCTTCTTTCCCCAATGCACAGTCACAAAAATAAATTAATGGCACAAAGTTTTACTTTAAGCACCAAAAGAAAGACAAAAATATGAACGTAAATATGACAATTCAGAGTAACTTGGCGAATGTAAATTGTGAGCAATGCTGCAGGACAAACGCAGAGTAAGTATCTGTCTGTTTAAGGGTAGAGATTTGCAAGTGTGGTCACTTTTCAGAAATAATATTTAAGGTGTGCATGTTAGTTGAGATGCTAATTATCTCCGTAATGAATAGTCCAGCCTCCTGGCCCCAGCTGTCATTTCATTTTCAAATAGTGCCAACACTTTGGAAGCTTTCGCTTCTTTTTTATTAATAGCTCTGTGAAGTTTCTGTTAAACCAGTGGAATTCTTCCAAAATTGGCACAAAATAGCACTCTTCAAAGTGAAGAAGAGTTTAGTCCATAAAGGCAGAATAAAGAACAAAACTATAGAAACAGGACTCCAAATTATGCACCTCAGAGGAAGACTTGAGTATAATTTACACTGTTCTCTAGAAGGTTGTAAAAATCAATCAAAATTAATAGCAAAGAAGCTGTTGGAAATATTCTTTATCATTTAGCCAAGAGAAATCAAGATGGAGTCCCAGAGTAGAGTGTACCCCCGGCCCCCGCTGTGGGCAGGATTCAGCCTGTCTCCTGGAGAGGTCTCTTCGGCTACACCAGCGTGAAGCCACATCCTGTTCCCTGTGCAGAACTTGCTGTCAGTCTTGTGATGTTAATCTTAGAAGCTGAGTGAATGCCAGTAAAGGTCTGAGGAGAAGATGCTTTCAACACAGAATCCTAATGCCGATCAAGTTTCTTTTTAACGTGCAAACAAGGAGGGACACATTCAGACATGAAGGATCCAGGACTCTTTACCTCCTGTGCAGCTTCCCCAAAAATATCTATTAGACCATATAGACTCCACAAAATACAAGGGAATTCAACAAAGTAGAAGAGATCAGCAACTCAGGGTGAATAAAAAGAGCTCCCAAAGGGGAACGTGGACCAGAAAATGTACTACTTGGAAAATAAAATTGAAGCCGAGATAAAGGAAGGAAGCCACAGGCTTCAGTAAGAAAATCCCAAAATACAGCTTGGGAGCAGACCTGAGAAGGAAGGAAGCATTTTAAGACAGTCAGTTAATGAGAGGGAGGCTGAGGCAGGAGAGCTGAGTCGTCACATGGAGAATGCGCGTATGTTTTCGTTAACACACAGAAAGAAAGGCAGTGTTGACACTGAGGAACAGAAAAACCTATGCTAGAAAGCTGTCCATGTACAAAGCAAAATGGTTTTACAAGTGGTTTTACATGAGGAATAATTAATTTGATTTGAATTTCAGAATATTTCCCTTTAAGTGACCCAGGTGTGATAATGCAGAAGTGGGATCCAACCTTAAGGTTCCAATGAGTACATGTAGTTGTATAAGCTTAGTGTTATGATAGGTTTGTTTATTTAACTGAACTTCCAGAATCCACCTATAGGCAAAGTATGTCACTGTGGTTGGTGAAAGAGAAAATGTGAATGTTATAAATAATGTAAAAATAAAAGTATAGGTTAAAAAAAGTTGAGAAATGGAGAGAAAAGAGGTAAAAACAGCTCAAAGACAGTCATTTCTTCATTTTACAAAACAGATACTCAAGTCCCAAGTTTCATGGATCAAGAAGTAGATAAGCCTTAAAAATATGTATATGTTGAAGATAAAACAGGTCAGTGTAAGACTTAAAAATTTAAAATGTAACACCCCGTAGGTGAAGGGCTCAACTACAACTTGAACTTTATCTTAGAATTGAAAAAAAATGTAACATAAACAATTGTTCCCTCATGTTAATTTTAAATTCAAAAAAAAAAAAATTAAAATGTCAACTGAAAATTGAGAGGGGCAGAATTTGATGGCAAAGCCATCCATCAGCTCAGGCACCTGGAGCCTGCAGGGCTCTAACAGGGGACTTCTTGTGTGGGGCTCCCAGGTCCTTTACATTTGTCCTCTGAACCTCAGTGTCTGTCACCACGGAAGTTCTCTGCGCCCTCAGCCTCCTCTCTGCACATTCCCTTCACTTGCTTGTTCTGAAGTAAGTGGTATAGTTGTTTAATTCTGAGGCAAATTATTGGTCAACATTGTTGACCAAAAATCCAAAGCTGCTCTTTTCAATAGGTTTTGTTAGGAATAAAATATAAGTTGATGCCCCATCTTACCCTTTATTTCTGTTTCTAAATTGGTTGGCAACTCGAAAATAAGACTTAATGTTCATTCACTATAAAAACCACAACATCCCTGCCATCTAAGGCTGCGTGTAGGTGGACGGCTGTTTGCTCTCACCCCAGAAACCAGCCACCATCCTTCCCTTCTTGGACTCGGCAAGGCTTTGACTTCTATCTCCTTGGTCAGGGTATTTTCACCTTTTTGACTCAGAATTAGCTTTCATCTAATGGTTGGAGAAAGTTTAACAACAGATTCTGAGGACAACAGAAGAGCCCTGCTGTATTGCTGTTGCCAATTCCTGTGGTGTAAATATACCCTTCTCGGTAAATTTAGAACTCCCAGTGTGTCCCCACTGAATACAGACTTGGGGGAGGGAGAGGACACAGTTGAGCCATGCAGCTGACTCCAGTATGGCCTCCCTGGCCTCCTCATTTGGAATGATGCCTCTGAGTTCCTCTCACTAGATCCAGCTACTTGGAATGGGGCTTCTGATAAATACAAGAACAATTCACAGTCCCTGAAGGTGGAAAGCCAGAGCTGAGGAAACAAGCAGTTCACTACCCTACTTGTTAACTACAGAAGCAGCTGTGCCATCCTGCTGCACACCAGTTTCTGAGAGTAGATATGGGCAGCCTTGGGTTTACCTTAGCACGGCCCACATCAGAAATACGTATCCACACATACATATGTATAAACACGTATGTCCCGAATAACTCTCAGCCACTCTGACTAAAACCTAATTAATTTGGGAATGAATAGGAGAACCTGTAGGAAGCATTAGATCATCTTAACTCATGTAGGTTAGAATTTTTGTTTTATCACAACTGAATCTAAAAGACTATGCAGCAGCCTTTTGTGGTTTACTTGAAAGGCAAATTTAGATGCCAGTCTCTTCTTGGCTTCTGCAACCTAGTGCTGTTTTGACATCTGCAGAGTGGGCTGAGCCAGGCTGTGACCACAGAGGGTGCTGAAGCACCCCAGTGCGTTACCAGAGACAGGCCACTTAGCTCCATTATCACCAGTGTTTGGGGAAAATACTATAAACTCCTTTTGTCCTATTTTTTCCCAAGTCAAAGGAAAAGTCCACTGTTGATAAATGGTGGTGAAATGGACATAGATGAATTTGCCTTCTGTGTAGAGAGACGCTCCGTGTGCTGGCGCTGCATGCTCTGATTCACCACTTAATGTGTGGCCAGGCCTTTCTGTCCAGCTCAGCCCCTGAGTAAAGCAGGAAGGTCTCAGTGGGAGGGACAAAGGGCCCTTCTGAGAATCTCCTTAACTAATTACTTCCTGGATAAATACAGCATCCTCCTTTTGCTACCATACCTCTCTATGTCCAAGCGTGTGAAATGATTCTTTCTTGTGTCCAAGGTGAATTTATAAAATATAATTTAAAGAACTCGTTCTTGGCAATATTTATTTTAAAACAAGTGTCTTCATTTGTGTATCCTTCTCTCTGTTCAGATCAGATCCTCACCATTGTTTGTAATCCATTCATATAAATGCCATTATTTCTGTATGTGTGGGTCATTACAAAAGTTTTGGGACACACAAAAATCAAGCTAAGATCGGCGGGGACAGAAACAGATGAAGCCGTGCTAGCAACCTGGATGTGCAGGGCAAGGTGAAACCCAAACAGGTGAATCAGAAAGGACGCAGTCCACTATGTTTCCTGGAAGTGGAACAATGGACCAGAACAGACCACAGTCTGTCTCAAACTTTCATAGTCACAGACCAACATGTCAACCTTAGAACATTTTGGGGGAGAGTAGAGTAGAATATTTGGAATTTGGACCATCTCAGAAAATCTGAGGTGTGGGAGACCACATTGAGGTGTGTGGTCTCCCACGATGTGAATATGTGGACACGAGGGAATGGAGGTGTGAACTGACCGGCTCAGACGGGGGGCAGAGCAAACTGAGCTGGATGGGTGCCCTGTCTCCCCTTCCTTCCTGTAGGCATTATTTATTGATCCTCCAGTTTATTCATGGAGACATGGTTTTTCTGAACTCAATGTATAATATTTATCACTGGCCCATTGGTATGAACTGCTTTTTGACCTTTATTACATTTACTGAGTATTATTTTTCTATTTCGTTGACCTCATCCAAAGCTCTTGAACCTCTTGCCGGGGGTCCTTCGTCCCAATGATTCCCTTCTACTTCTATTTCAGCAAGTTAAAATCCACCTCCACTGTCCAGTTTGCATGCTATCAGTTCCAGAAAGGTCTTCTCAGCTTTCAATTTGTTCTAGTATATTCCCTCTGAATTCACTTCAGATATTCCACTTGTCTATATTTTTATTACTTCCCCGCTGTACTCAGTCCCACAGTGCACACGTAGTACAGTATCTGCAAAACAGTAAGCCTTTAAGATGTGCAGTATTTATAGATAACTGCTACAAAAATAATTGGTTAGAAAAAGGGCAGCGTGTGTTCAATAAGTAGTTGATTCTGACCTGATTGACGATAACCAGGTAATACCATGGTCAGGCAGAAAGGAAGAGCAAGGCACTAAGAAATATTGTTTTTGTTTATAAAGATAGCATATGCTATATGGCAAATGACAGAATATAAATAATAAGTATTACCCTTAATCCCACTTCTTAGTGATTAAGATTATATACCTTTGACTGGGGTTCCTTCATCTAAAGGTCAGAACATCTTGTAACTATTTCATAAAATCACAAAGCTGCATATTATTTTTGGTTTTTGCTAGGACTTCCCTGAGAGTGATATTAGCCACGGTTGTACCAAAGGGGAAAGCATTTGTCCTCTATCAGGACAGATCTCGTAATACCCTTTGTAAAAGTGGATTTAGACAATATTTTGTAATTCTAATGAGAAAGCGCTGGAGGGTGTTTCCATCTGGCCTCCTTTTTATATAATAGGAAATGTATTTATGCCTGTGTTTTTCTGGAATTTCTCATTTTCAGCCTCATTTGTGAAATATGTGGCTGACTTGCTGGGGCCTTCTGACCCCACAGTTGTCATCATGGCCATGCCGACACAGCGGTGGGGTAGAGGACGTCCTTGCTGGCCTGGCCTTGCAGGTGGCCACAGGCTGCTGTGAGGCCAGCTGCTGATGTCAGGCAGAATAGCCCTAGGATTCCCTGCCCTCTTGCCCTTGACTGCAGCCTGCAATTCACCATTGAGCTGGGACAGCCTGGTTTTTACTGGGTTTGTAATCTTTGGGGGTCTTTCAGACACTTTCCTTAGTCACTTTGCTGATCCTTCTTTGATGCAAGTTACAAAGGAACCACAAGAGTAAACCTACACTAGGAATTTGACCACTGCCTCAATTCACTGAAAATTAAAGCTGTTGTAAGTTGAGGGTGTGGATAGGGAAAATTTGTTATCTAATTAAACTATGCTCTAACTATTACTCCAGAAACATGAACATTTATACAATCTGCCATGTATCATTTTGCAGATTCTGTGTATCCAGACAGCTCTGCCCAACACCAGAGTAACATTCCGCAGTCAGCAAAGATTCCGACTTCAGTTGGAAACACTCACTGAGTAACCATGTGTGTGACCTGCCTCAGCCACAGTACTTTTAGGTAAATAGTGATGGTGATGAGCATAAATTGTAAGAGCCTCCATTTCCTCATCTGCTAGATGAAGATAATAGGTCCATTTTGGAGAATTGTAAAGCACACACAAAAATACCGTAGATGAGGGATATTGGGAAGCATGTAAAGCAATATAGAGACATGAGGCCTCAATATTACTGGTTGTGGCACATTCAGGATTCCCCAAAGCCTGAAGCTCACTTCCCCCCCACACACACCTTACACACATCATGTCTCTTTTTATTTCGGCAATGTAAAACTTTCAAATAAAGTACTTTTGCACTTCAGAGAGTTCACTACGCCAAACTGATCTCATTGCTCATTGAGATTTATTTACAATATCTTAGTTACATAGATTTATTTTAACTGGAAACTTGGCAAATATAAAACAGCTTAAAATATCAATTACAAGTACCCATTATATAGAGGTTTTGCTGCTCTGTGGAAAATTTGCTCTGCCACAAATTGGTTTGTTACATTCATCCTTCTCAAAACTCAATAATCAGAGATTTGCTCTTGATTTAATTGAAGATATGGCAGATGACAAAAGCCTTTTCTATAAAACAAGAAGGTATTTTGTATGCCATGAACAACCAAAACCTTCAGAGAAGGGGCCAATGTGTACTTCTATACCAAAATGTAATAGAGAAGCAAATTGTTTAACACCTGCTGCAGAGAGTATCTAAATCTGGTAATTATTGTTTGAAATTGCATTGCTTTGGTAATCTAATCAATCAAACCGTTATGTTCTCTAATATAAATGTAAATAAAAGATTCCTTTCTTCCTATGGAATGAAAATGGGCCTAAGATAGAGAAAAGGCTTTAAAAGCAGTATCTTTTTTTTGTATTTTTGATGCTGCTGTAAATAATATCTTTAATTTTTATTTCACTTCTATTTTATTTTCCAATTTTTAAAAAATTCATATTAGCATGAAGGTACAATGAGGTTATGTGCTTTGTGTCTCTAAAGTAAAGTTCAAGTTGTAGTTGGGGCAGTTGAGCCCTTTACCCAGGGGGGAGTCGCACACCCTCACAATGTGTCCGTCAGGGCAGAGCTTACCAATAGCCCTCCTCCTCTCCTCTCTATCTCCCCCCTCTTCCCCACTTGAATATACTTGTGTTATTCTCTCATAGGCATGCAGTTGCTTTTCTTTTATATTCATATTAGTGTTGAGTACATTGGACACTTGCACTTCCATCCTTGTGATACTTTACTAAGAAGAATGTGTTTCAACTCCATCCAGGTTAATACAAAAGATTTAAAGTCTCCACCTTTTTACAGCTGAATAGTATTCTATGGTACACATATACTACAGTTTATTGATCCGTTCATGGGTTGATGGGCATTTGGGTTGCTTCCATGTCTTGACAGTTATGAACTGAGCTGCAATAAACATTCCAATGCAAATGTTGTGAGGAAATGATTTATTTTCTTCCAGGTAGATACCTAGTAATGGGATTGCAGGATCAAATGGAATGTGTACATCTAGCTCTTTGAGGATTCTCCATATTTCTTTCCATAAAGGCTGTATTAAGTCTGCACTCCCACCAACAGTGTAAAAGTGTTCCCTTCTCTCAACATCCACACCAACATTTGCAGTTTTGAGATTTTGGCATGTGGGCAATTGCCATATCTTGAATAAGACCTTTGGAGGCTTGAGAGGAATCCTTAAGGGGTCATCATTAAGGTGATCACATATCTGAAAAAGAAGAGGAGCGGAGTGAGAGATGGAATCCGAGATACCAGCTGATCTGGTGACACATTGTACAGCTGCACTTGTTGCTTTTAAATGAAACTATGCAGATTTAGGCTTCTAGGCTCAAAGAGGCTTCAGGAGAAATAGGTGCCTCTTGTGTTAACTTTAGCCTGAACCAATGGGAAGAGGATATCAGTACTGAACGCTGTTGGCCCTGTTAGCAGCCATTGAGCTGCTCTCTGTGCCAAGGGATAGTGTCAGGCTTCCAGCGGAGGGTGATAGAAAAGATCAGGAATATTCAGAAATTTGTCCTTTCTGTCATTGATCGAGTTACTAAGATCATTGCCTTCTCGCCTTTAATTCTGTCATGCACGGGAGCGGGTACCACAATATGCTGTATGTGTGTACCAAACAACAGCAGTGATGGTGGGGTTTTTATTCATTTTTTATTATATTACCTAGGAACAGAACATGAGAATAGAGCCAACAGAATTTTTTTATTGTTCCAAATTTAATTTCAGCATCAGGAATTGGTATATGAAAAGGAAGTGAATCTAGAATCAGAAGCAAGAGTATAATAGCAAAAAAATGCCCAGTGACAGCACTGTCTTATGAACACATACAAAAGCTTGGTACTGTGAAAATAAGAATATATTACACACACTCCAGATAATTAGTTCTTATCTGACCTTTTAAAAGTTATTTATTGGTATGTTAACAAGCCACCACGAAGTTGGCTTCTTTAATCATCAGGCATGTCCTTATCCTCACAGTTAAGTGACTTACAAATTTGGGCAGGGCTGGGCTGGACAATTTTCTATTTGTTCGGTAGTAGTCAGCTGGTGGAGGTGGCTTTTTTTTTATTAAGTCATATACACATAGATCATGAATACATTTATGCATATGTGGGGTACAATGTGGTTTTTTTAATACAATTTGATGTGCTTACATCAAACTAATTAATATAGCTTTCACCTCATTTACTTGATTATTGTGTTAAGACATTTATGTTCTACACTTTTTAGATTTGACTTCTACCCTTGCAATATGCTCTGTAGGTGTGATCCTCCCTTTAACCCTCCATCCATCAAACCTCCCCCGCTCTTTGGTGGAGGTGGCTGGAAGGAGGGGTCTAGCTATGGTTGTTGATGGTTTACCAGCACATGGCCTTTCTTAGATGGGCAGTGTCCAGAGTCAGAGCACCTAGAGAGAGTGTTCGAAGAGACAGGTAATAGAAGATGGCAGAGTTAGCCCTGGGCCCAGAAACTGGCAAAGTGTCACTTTCAGTGTCTTCTTTTGGGCAAAGTGTTACAGAGTGTGACCAGATTCAAGGGCAGACCATATCTCAATGATAAAGAGTAAGAAGAGTCCTCATCAATCTTCAATTGTTCCACAGGCCTTTTCTTTCTAAGTGTAAGTATGTGTCTCATGAGGTTACCCAATAGCTATGTTTTCTCTTAATCTATAGTAACTCTTCATCTATCACACCTATCCTGCTTTACCCCACTTTCATCTCTTCTCCAGCACCGTTGGGTGGGTTTTCACTTCCTTCTGATAACAAAGTGGTTTCCAGCCCCCTAATTTACCTTGGTCCATTGCCGTCATCTCAGCTAACTATATCCCCTCGGTCTTTCCAAGCACCCTTAATCGGAGTAATTCCTATTTACCCTCCATTTCTCAGCTCCTCTAAAAAGCTTTCCCTCAAACCTCGTCCCTCATCCTCCTGAGCCCTCACCTGTTCATTAATGTACCCACTCAATTATCTTTTGAACTGAATATTTACTAAGGCACTAGTAGGCACCCAGGTAATTACAAGAGAAAAAGAACCTGCCAGTCAATAATTCGTCTCAAAAGCTACACTGAGGATTTGGGTCTCCAGGTGGTGCACGGTGGTGTGTTTCGGACCCTTGACCACCCCCAGGTGCTATCAGCATCTCAGAGTATGAGCAGATCCAGCCTCAGTCAGCAGCTCTCATTCCACAAGACCTCCCTGGAATAGTGTTTATTTCCTTGTGCCAGCCATCCAGTCTTCCTCTCGCAAATCCAGCATCAGAGGGGAAAAGAGAAAAATTGCCTGGCTCGGTGAAGTCTGAGGGAGGTTTTATCAGGGTGTTTAATAGCTAGGGTTGGAATTCAATTTTGAATTTTCCTGCTGTGGCAGTTAAATGTGAGGCTTTATATTACCACTTCTCTTTCATTCTTCTCAGCTATATTTTCACTTGAACGTTTTTTTTCCCTGGTCATGAAAGGAAGCAAATGGAAGAAAAATCAATAAAAAGTTTTCAAAACAGTATCAAATAAGTGTCCTACCAAATATCATTGTTATAACATAGAGTGAGGTTGGGTCCTCAGAAATTACCATGTCAAATTTCGGGATTGCTTCAAATATTCTATCTTAAATATTGGTGGAATGAATGCATAACTATCTTTAGAACAAAACAAAATAAGTTTAGCAGTAAATAAATGTGATTATAAATAATAAGCCACATTTATCTAACATTCATGTCATTTAATGCTTGTCAGTAATATTTTAAAATTGATTATAACAATATAGCAAGCTAGATAGTGACAATGTGATCATAAGCACATACAAGAAAAATCTATAGGAATATGATCCTGTGATTTGATAAAAAATTCTATAGAGAAACATTCATTTCATATAGGACAAAAATGTGCAAAGAATTTCAAGGAAAATGCTATTAAGAGGACCATATTCCAGACATAGAGAAATGCGTGAGCAGAGGAAGATTTGGAAACAGAAAATGTTTAAGAAGCAATAAGGTCTAAAGATGGGTCTTGGAAACATACCTGGGCACCATGTTGAGGATTGTTCAAGTCTCATCCTCATGAGTTTTTAGTTTGGAAATGAATGGGACACTCCTGAAAATTTCAGAGAAATTGTGGGTGTTTTTACGGCTATGATTGTTGTCTGAACTGGAGTTAAGAGATAGTTACAAGAACTTGGGAACTGAAGGAGAGCCGTGAGAGGTAGGAGAGAGGAGGAGTCACATGGGACAGTAACTGAAGTGGCCACAGGATTTTCAGCATCTCTTGATGGGGCTGGTGGGGGAAGGGGTGGCTGGGTGGTGCTGAAGCTAATGAACTGAGGGTAGTGTCAAAAGTGTCTCTAAGGTAAGGGGACCAGATTTTAACATTGGTAAAGCAGGACGCCATTGATGGGGCGGTGGAGGGGGAGGGTCCTTAATTAAAAATTTGGTCTATATGGAGCAACAAAAATTTTCACAGAATGCAAAAATAGTATTGTAATATATATTTTTTAATTTCAGCATAAGTACAATTTACAAATACAATGCATTAAAAAATTATGTATAGTATTATTTTATTCTTTGGCATATTTCTCATTTGAGTGAACTTTGTTAGTAGATTGCTGTCATTGTTTACAAGATCATGAAATTTTTCACAAGAATTTGTTAAATTTCACACATAAAATGGCTTTCAAAGTCTCAACACTTAATTGTGATTTTTCTGATGTCCACACTTTATTTACTGTAGAAAAAACGCGTTCAGTCGCAGCATTAGTTCCTGGTAAGGACAGAGTATATCCCACAGTTTTTAGTGCATTATTGTGTGGAACATGGTTTATTTCAAAATGATGAAATATTTCTAACCATTTGTTCTCTATTGTGATTTTTGCCCAAGAGTTAACCTTTTCCTTATCAATCTATTTTTTTAATAATGATACCTGGTAAGTCGTAAGTGTCACTTTCAAGGCTGGTGCTAGAC